>JAJJWX010004379.1:0-52526 GCA_023529315.1 Papaver bracteatum
TGAATAACAGTTGAATTTTCCTCCAAAAATATAATGATCATACGAATTACATTTGGGCACCTTTTATGTGCAATTGAAAAAGCAATCGATGATCATAAGTAGGATCTTAATCTACTATAAAATGTGGTATATTTTTTTTGTTGTGTAAATTTTTATGTGTGAACTCTACATATTCTGATATTTTTAAACTTACATACCAAGCGGCTCTATCTAGAGTGAAGCATGGTTCCAAACTTCCAATTATGTAACATCAGAGAAAGCTAGACAAAATTGTTCGAGTGAAATATTATAAATTTGGATCACGAGACGTTGGAGAAAATTGAAAAAATTATCCAACTAAAAACTCTTAAGTCAAAGGAATAGTTGAAGTTTTACTATGGATTTGGGCCTTAAGAGATTTGGAAGTCGGAAAAAATTTATATGAGCAATGAACATTTGAGTTTAACGTAAAAATCGGGCAACGATTTATTTGAAGTTGTTGTCAGGATATTTCCAATACCTAACAGTTGTTAAATCCATTGTTCCAGAGGATTGATGGAAGAGGAAAGAAACTATACAATCGTTGCAGATAGAATCAAAATAAGCATAGTTCCTAGTTTCTTGAAAAAGAACATGGGAAAAAAGTCGTGAAAAAAATAAAAGGTTTTATACATTTATAATCGTCTTTTGTAAAGGTTATTGTTTGTATCAATTTTGAAAATGTAAGAGGTCTAAGAAGGATAAGAGATACCGTTGAAGGAACTTAAGAATTTATGCTTATTTTGATATTCATGGCGCAGATTTCTTTCAATTCTCTCTCTATAACCAAGCTACTTCGCATTCTCTTTAGATAGTTAGATCGTATGCCAGAATGTATACACATGAAGACTGTCTTTGCAGTTGAATAAATAGTGTAACAAGTTAGCAACACAAAAGAAAGGCAGAAGGTAAAATTTGTATTCCAGCGGTAATTTAAAAATGAAAATCCGAGAAAACACGCCCTTCAGAGCAAGTAAAAGTTTACTAAAGAACAGATATTAAATCCAGGGCAGAAATCATGGCCTTGTGGTTGTGTGTTATGCAAGGATGGATAATGGATTGCTTGGACATATGGTACACATCATGACAGTAATAATACTAATAAAAGTGTGGCAATCACTTTCGAATGGTTTTAAAGATTCAAAATTTAAATTTTATTTGTCCTCTCAAATGATGCGAGTTTGTCATTCAAGTGGACTTGCATGATTTTTCCTTAGAATGGTGGCAATTAATAGAACACAAAAATGGTTAAAAAGACCAAAATCAACAATACCTAGGTGAAAAAGATATCTAGATTTTGATACTGTTTAAATGGACAAAAATATAAAAATGGCCAGGATGTAACCAGTTTCATCCTACCCATTTTCAAATACTTTTAATTTACATCAGGATGCATCCAGTTTCATCTTCGCTATTTTTTAAGTTTAAGCCAGGATGAATCCAATTTCATCCTTATTATTTATTTATTTTTGTCCATTTCACCCATAATTTTTTTTTATCATCCATTAGAACCATATTTTAAAAATATTTGAACAAATAACCTATTTTCCGTTAATAGAATAGAGAATCACGAGTGTGTACACGAGACTGCTAACTATGGATCAGGCGTACTTGTTAATAAGTTATAACATACCCAAGTAGCTACTGTAAGGTCCATAGACTACAAACTGAACCTTTGATTTGTCTATCTGATGAAGGTTGTGGGTCTTTGTTGGACATATCTTCCACGTGTATGATAGAAAATGATAGATACGGTCTCTTAACTTACTCCGGATGATCACTATATTATTCAGAAGATCTCATTGGTGCATCGCTGATCTTAAAAACAACCATGGTTTTTTTGACCTTGTCGGCTATTGGGAAGACAATGTTCATGTGTATACATTCTTGGCCTATGAAACTACAGGGTGATCCTAAGAGGAACAAAATGAAATCTAGTTCCTATGAACGAGCAAACTTGATGAACTTCAAGGAAACAAAATGAGTGGTTGCTTTCTGTTACAAGAGGGAAAGTTTATAGCGCATTTGGATACAGTTTTGCTTCTGAATTCTGCTTCTCCAGAAGTAGAAGTCAGAAGCAGAAGTCAGAAGTCCAGATATTTTTCTTCACAAAAAGTCGACTTTTCTGCTTCTAGAAGTCGTTCTGAAATTCTATACCCAAACTGACTTCTTTCTTTTTGACTTCTAGAAGTCAAAAAGTTACTTCGGATGCGTATCCAAACGCGCTATTAGTTTTTTTCAATATCTTATATATTTGGGGAAAACATAACATAACACATATGTACCTTATTTTTTTGAAGTTGACTTGGCGTCTGGGTCTGAGTCAACCCCTGACTAGCGCCGAGTCAGTAGTCAGATAATTTGTTCTTTATTTTGAGTCAGATTTTACTCAGCTTCCGACTCAGACTCAATTCCTGACTCGGACCTGTCTGAGTCAGGTAACAAAATACCCCAGATTTAGGTGATCAAACCACTGACTCACATATATTTGAGTCAGTTGAGTCAGATCTGACTCAAAACATATTGAGTGATCAGGTGATTTCTGTCAGATTTAGATGACTCGGATGAGTCAGGAGTAAACAAACATGGTGCTAAACTATCTTACAATACATTCTATGAAATTTAGTGTACCAATAAATAAATAAAAACAACAAAAAAGAAAAATAAGTTTAGTGTGAGAAAAAGATAAAAATTAAGTCTGAGTCTGATTTGGTACAATTGGTGAAAAGTAAAACAAATGAAACATTTATATGATCCAAATTTTTGTTAAGCTTCCATCAAAAAAATGAATGATTTCTCTCAACCAATTATCTAGACACGAAATATAATGATAATTTGAACCGCATTTAGGAGTATTTTATGTGCAATTTATAAATCATGCATTCTTATAATTTTTTATTTTATTTTTTTGAAGGAGAAAGGGGCTCAACAGAGCCCAATTTATTGAAAAGGCCTCATAAACTGAGGTTAGAAAGGATACAACGAGGTGGGGAATTAGCATCCCACCACATATTTACATTGTCATGCATAGCATGCTGACACAATGAATGTGCCAGATTGTTCGCACTCTTAGGAACAGAAAGCATTCTTATAAATGAGTAAGTACTTGTTGTGTGAATTATAAACACCGAGGTGCTCTCTAAATTGAAAACGGTTTCCGACTTGAGAAAGCTGAGAGGAAATGGAATGAATAAAAATCTCATGATTTAATAAAATGATTGAGTTTGATTATGGGTTTGGGTCCGTCCATAAAATTCCATCAGCATCTTCATATTCTTCCTCATCTCTTGCATATCTTCTTCAAGCTTTTCCATTGATGGGGTAGGTTCTTCTTTGGAGTTTGGCATTGTTCTTTTATTCTTGCCAATGTTGAGATCAATTGGTACTAAATATTTTCCTTTAGACTGCTACCCTTGCATACACTTAGAATCGAAACACTGGCGCTGATACCAAAAACTTGATCAACTTCTGACCTTCTCTGCGGAAAATAAACAAACACCTGCAAGGAAATTCTATACAGAAACATAAACCAATATCACTCAATTGTAAGGCACCTGATTTTCAAAGAGAAATAACAGCACATACAATACGATCCAAGACATCAATAACACAATATTTTCTTTGTATTAATTGAATTGCAGAAACCCAATGTTCTAGGGAGAAAACTGCATAGTACTCACTTAAGTTGCATTCACTCATAAGAAAAAATGCCAATACATGTTTTTTTTTTCCTGATAGATATTTCTCTATATATTTCTCCTTTTCGTATCCCCTATTCTCTAACTGCCAGAAAGAAATTTTAAAGAAAAGTAGAGTAGTAACTGCATGTTTTACAGTTAAACAACTTACATGTGTTGTATGGGAACCCATAAGGCATATAAGCAAAATACAAATAAATGGAGGTAATAACAAAATTGCACCAAAAATGCTGAAGAAATGAAAATACCAGGACTTATTACTAAGAAGAGGATGAAATCTTCCCTACTTGATATGGACTGAAAGCAAGCAACATGAGTAAAGATGCCTGGCATACAATCTGATTTCCACTCATATGTACGGACAGAGATATTTAGTTTTCTCCAATGTATCATAAAGTTGGAGACACATATTTATCAGTTTATGCCCACGAGAACAAGAACAAACATCGCAAGTTTCAGCTTGTTGATTGTTCATAATACATACCGCATTTTGCATTCCTATGTCAAATACTTGTTGTTTTCTATTTATATAGATGTTGCATGTTTTACACCAACAAGGACACTTCCCGAAAAGATTAGGCATGCTTAATTGGTTTGTTATAAGATAAATCCAATATGACTTCTCATAATAGAATGTATGTGTCGTCTTTCATTCATTTTACACCTGTTAGTTTCGTTTTTTTTTTTAATAACAATTGAATTTTTCTCCGGAAATATAATGGTCATATGAATTACATTTGGGAACATTTTATGTGCAATCGAAATAACATTCAATGACTATAAGTAGGATCTTAATCCACTATGAAATGTGGTATATTTTTTGTTGTGTAAATATTTGTGTCTGAATTTTGCATACTTTGATATTTTTAAACTTACATACCAAGCCGCTCTATCTAGAATGAAGGATGGTTTGGGTTATAAGACACTAGAGAAAGATGGGCAAAATTGTTCAAGTGAAAGAGTATGAATTTGGATCAGGAGACGTTGGAGAAAACTTAATATGTTATCAGACTACAAACTCATGATTCAAAAGAATAAATGAAGTTCTAGTATGGGCTTGGCCCTTAAGAGATTGGAAAGTTGTAAAACACTTATATAAGTATCAGAGTATGAACATTTGAGTTTAAGGTAAATATTGGGCAATGGTTTTATAACCAAAATTCCTTCTAAGACCAATTTTATTTAAGGTAATTATATACCCTTCTGGATTTGAAGATGTTAAATTCATTGTTCCACGGGATTGGTGGAAAAGGAAAGAAATTATACAATTGCTGCAGAGAGAATCAATAAGCATAATTCCTAGTTTCTTCAACAACAACAACAACAACAACAAAAAGCATGGGAAAAAGTTGTCAAAAAAACCAAAAACTACAAAGTTTTATACATTTATTGTCTTTTGTACATGTTATTTTTATATCATTTTGATTTTGAAAAATGTAAGAGGTTCTAAGAAGGATAAGAGATACTGTGGAAGGAACTTATGAAATTATGCTTATTTTGATATTCATAGCGCAGTCATTCATTGCTCTCTCTGGCTATAACCAAACTACTTCGCATTCTCCGGAATGTGTACACATGAAGGATGTCTTTGCAACGGAATAAATAGTGGAGTACCACAAAAGAAAGGCAGAAGGTAAAATATTGTAGTGGAAATTGAATTATCGTCCCTCCTTCTGATGGGCTTTCACAAATATCCTTAAGCCTCTTTACAAATATCCCTGGTGGCATAATTGAATTTTTTTTTCTTCTTCTAAAAACCTAATTATTAAAATTCCTTATTTGGCCTTTTGATCTCTTCGTTCTTCTTCCTTATTTTTTCTAAAAACCTAACAGAGAACAAAAATCGCCCACCACCATCTTCTCCATCGTCCCCCACCACCACCAAAATCTCTATCGGCGCCGCCTCCACAACTAGCACCACCACATCCGTTACGTCCACCACTAGTATCAACAGATCTGTCACGATTTTCTTTTGATTTCATACAGATTCAAAGATCGGTTTGATTTTTTGGTTTTTGATTTTTGGTAATGGAGTTGTTGGTGTTGAGTTTTTGATACAATAAATTCAGACTATGTCTATATCGAAATTGCAATTTTGTTGTATCTTAGATTATAATAATTCTTCTGATCTAAAAGGAAGATATGGTGAGAGCAGAGTACATAGCCATGAAAACTGATGAAAAAACCACTGAATTACTAACTTTTGAGCTTCAAGATCTCAAATCCGCTGCTAAGAAATTCGTTGATGATGTCATCAAGCTTGGCGGCTTTGGACTCGGAAGTTCCTTCTTCTAATGGTTAGCCTGTGTCGCTGCCATGTATATTCTCCTCCATATATCTCTCTTCTATCTAAAATTAAGTATTATGCTTGAACTCCTGTTTTTTCTGTAAAAGCACAATAAATTCTGTTGATTTTGGTAATGATTGATTAGATATTGTGCATTATAAAAGTAGAAACGGAGTTTTTGGTGTTGTTTTCCATGAATCTGGAATTGCAAGTCTGGATTGCTGTTTTATGAAGCTACATGTGATGATCAATTGTTGTTGTTTATATGTTTTTATGGGATCAACTACTATTGTTGATCCCATTTATGAGATCAACTCCTATTGTTGACCCAATTTTTTATGGGATCAACTACGGTTGTTGACCCAATTTTTTATGGGATCAACTACTGTTGTTGATCCTTTCAACTCCTATTGTTGACAATATTTCCTTGGATAAGTATAAGCATGCCTTTAGTTTAAATCATGTAATTTTCTTCCAATGTTGAACTTGTGGTGCGATGGTAGCATGACTGACTCCATGTCAGATGATGCGTGTTTGACTCACGCCAAGTTCACTCCATTTACATGGATGAACTTTCATTGATTATCCAATTTAGGGGATCAACTACCATTGTTGATCCCCAAATTGGATCAACTTCTACTGTTGATCCTTTTTTTTGGATCAACTATCGTTGTTGATCCCCTAAATTGGATCAACTTCTACTGTTGGTTCTATTCTGGATCAACTACTGTGGTTGATACAAAAATATATGAACAAGTGGCGGTGGCGGCGATGATAGTGGTGGTGGCGGTGGCGACGGCGGACTAGTGGTGGTGGCGGTGACCGACTAGTGGTGGTGGTGGTTGGTAGGTGGTGGTTGTTGAACGGTGGTTGTATGGTCGTGGTGGTGGTGCTAGTGGTGGTGGTGAAGTGGTAGAGGAAGAAATTTGTTCCATTTTGAAATAAAGAAAAATATTATATAGGTGAGGATATTAAAGTAATCTAATTTTAAATGGATAAAGTTATTAAAAAGTATGAACATATTTATTATTATATAAGGATATATTTATTGGTTATCAAAAGTAAGGACATATAAATAATGTACATGAATTTGTGTTATGCAAGGATGGATAATGGATTGCTTAGACATATAGTGCACATCATGACAGTAATAATACTAATAAAAGTGTGGCAATCACTTTCGAATGGTTTTAAAGATTCAAAGTGTAAATTTTATTTGTCCTCTCAAATGATGCGAGTTTGTCATTCAAGTGGACTTGCATGATTTTTCCTTAGAATGGTGGCAATTAATCTAGATAGTCAATTAAAAGTACAGCTACATGATTTCCTTAGAATTGTGGATCACGAGTGTGTGTTCACGGACTGCTAACTATGATCAGGCGTACTTGTTATAACATACCCAAGTAGCTACATTGTAAGGTCCATACTCCATAGGACTACAAACTGAACCTTTGATTCGTCTGTCTGATGAAGGCTGTGGGTCCTTGTGGGACTTCTCTTCCACGTCTACGACAGAGAATGATAGGTATGGACTCTTGATATACGCATTTATGTGTCTAATTTGTCCTCAATGTTTCGTATTGTTAGTATTCGATTTTGTACTTATTATGGTGTTTTTGTGTGTCTTTAGGTGTTTTTGGAGAAATACACTTATGCGGAAAAAGTTGCTCGAAAAGTGCTTTTTGGATCCCCTAGAGAAAAGTGATAAAGGCACCCTCATTTTGGATAAGGGCACCCCCAGGAGCCAGCTGCTATTCGCATTCCCATTTCTGTTATGGGGAGGTCATCTTCTTCATTTCAAAATTTAGTTTTGGCGGGAAAACGAGCTCAGTTTCTGGCAGATTTGTCAATCACGATTCGATGGGTTAGAGGGAGATTCAATATTTGAATTTTCATGGGATGACGTGAATCAGTCTAATAGGCATGGTATGGGTGTTTGTTTGGATCAAATTTGGCTGGAAAATCCGTGACAAGGAATCAAGGGCAGCCCGTGCATGAGAAGAATAGTTCACGGGGTTTTGGAAGATTTATGCGTGTTCGCTTCGTGTATGATGACTCTAGAAACACTCTGGACCGTGAAGAAGATAAATGAGGGGATTTTTCATCTCGTAGAAACACGTGAGAAGCTAAAACAGGAAGAAAATATTCCAGAATATTTTTCTTCACTATAGAGTTTAATGAAAATTTGTGAGAGTTATGGCGTGATATTTTGTCTCTGTTGAGTATATATAGGGTGATGGTATAATATAGAAGGGGTATGGAGTGATTGGGGAGGCTACAAAATAGAGAGTATTGCTGCAGAGAAATCAGCAGCAGCAGCAGAAAAATAAGGAAGAACGTGAAGAACAGACTCCCAAAGACAAGTCGTAAAAAAACTGTCGTTCATGCGTAAAAGATAACTTTTTTTATGCGACAGTTCTAAGCTATAGTTTTCTCGTAACAGCTGCTTTGTAACAACTCCATTGTAATACTGGGTTTTGTAACGGCCATAAAGCATTACAAATCTCTGTTGATTATATTCTCTTCAATAAAACCACTTTTTGAGCAATGAAAAATTCTTTTGAGTGTGTTTTTACCATGTGGAGCTATAACCCTACACTGGGTCGACGGAGGAAGCCGAAATTCAACATGGGTAAAATTATTTAATTCTTTTTATGACTTTTGCACTATTTTAAATTGATTTATGATTCGATAAAATTAGTTGTGATTCAATTAGATAGGTTATGCTTTGTTTAGATAATCTATGCTTAGGGGATACAATTAATGTTTTGAAGATCTACTTTGGCAAAACAAGAGTCCATGTTTTTATTTGTTGAGCGATATTGTTAGAAGAATTAATTTTTGAACCTTTTGTTGTGAGTTTGGCCGAATCCTGAGCCCTAGCACATCTCTTCATCTTGTGACAATTTTTGTATATATATTTTTATCTTATCTTAGTTTTATTAAATCTAAAATCCTTGCTTTCACAAGTTCACAAACCTTACTACTACAACATCATTGATAAATACCATCAATTTTTGGCGCCGTCGAAACGGAGCTTGTCTTTAGGCTAGTTTTTAGATTTTTATTCCTTTTTTTTTAGGTTTTTATTTATTTTTACTTTATTTGTTCTTCTTTACGTTTTTGTTTTTGTCTTTTTACTACAGATTTTGGAATTTGGAGCGAAAGAAAAATTTGCCAAAGCTTTTGGTGAATACTTAAAGTTTGGAGTTAAAGACAAAGCGAAAGTAGCGAAAGGAGAAGTTTTTTTTTTATATAAAAAGAGAGAAAAAAAAAGTTTACTTTTTTTAGATTGTATTAGGATTTTCTTTATTCTTGTAAATTTTTTATTTTTTATTTTTTTTAGCACTTTACTTTTTTTTGGACTTTGGACTTGGACATTATTTTTTTTAAACCCTACGGAAGGGTAGTATTAAATATTAAATTGTTTGCAGAGAAGGACGGTGATTACGATATCACCTCGGCCTCTCGGGTTCGTACACGACATAGGAGTCGTGGCCCGAGTCGACTTCAGCGGTTCATCCCCCGTCTGGAACGGGAGGTAAGTTTGTCGAAACACTCGCGAATCCCCTGCCAGCGAGTTACTGGATTTCCTTCGTGTGAATATATGTTGAGGTTTTGAAAACGGTTGTTTTAAATTCCTAGTAAAGGGCAAGGACTGGCCATATAAGATAAGGGTTCGGATTTCATCACCGTTCTCTTCTTGCCCGCCTTAGGAAAACGAAACTTAACGCGAACCAAAGCTTTAAAATTTGGAATAGAACGAGACCTATCGGGTAACGAGCTTAGTAGGAAAGTCGTTCGAAAGATGTTGGTTACTCTTTTGAGCATTCTTCGAAGTTCATGAAAGTTTCTGTGAGTTGAATGCATGACTGCGCCGCCTTGTAATGCGGTGAGGCCTTGGGTATCAAAGCTCCACGTATCTTCCCTCGCCTCTATTCAACTAACTTAAACTCGGATTGATTCCAGAGGGGTTTGCTCAGATTGTAACGAATTCCCTTTTGAAGGATTAGAAGCTAGTCTAGAAACAATCTAAGTGGAGCCATCATGCATTTTGTTTGCTAGAATTCAGTAGGTTTGTTGTGGTCGAGTCAGCCTTGTTTATGTTTGTGTAGAATTCCTTTGCAGTTAGGATGTCAAACTGGTATTATAATAACCATCACAATGAATATGAATATCCAACTGAACAATATGGACATCACTCTTTTTATGACCATAGTGTGAATAGTGGTTGGGTACGCCAATCTTTTGAAGGTTATTGCCCATACCATGGTGAGCCCAATTACTATTCACATACCGAATGGTCATACGAGCAAAATTCCTATAATTCCTCTTCTCTAGATGAAACACGTAGGATGATTGAGTCAACACGTCGTAAGTTACTTGAGTCGACATATGAGTCAACTGAGACAAATGACTTAGTTATGGACGAAATAATCGATACCAATAGTGAACTTTCTATATATGATACCATCAGGAAGTCTTGTGAGTCGATTGAGAAACATTTGCTAGAGGCACAGAATGCTCGATATAGTGTTTCCAATAGTACCCTTGAAAATGAAGATAGTTATTCACATAACAATGTTAGAATTGGTAACACTACTTTAGATGAGGGTCAACCATTTTCATATTATTATAATGATGATTATGATGAGGATAGTGTTGATGAAGAATTTGAAATGAGTAGGCATAGTGATCAGGAATTTGTTACTCCAAATGAGCTTAATACTGATAGTAATATTTCTGGTTCAAATCCAAATAATTTTAATAATTATTCACCTATTCAAGAGGATGAGGATTTGACTAGAGATACCCCCGTTTTAGACGATGCAGTATTTACTTATGATTGCGAAGCCAATGATGGTTTAGAGGAACGAGTATATTTTGAGTCTAGCGATTTAGAAGCAATAGACTTAGAAAAAGAAAAAGAACTCGTAGAGATAAGTGAGGATGTACCTGACTTAGAAGAATCAATTGACCATTTTAAGGAATCAGAAGCCTTGAAATTAGGGAAGTTGTGACTAGTCTTTCTAGAGACACTAAAAACTCTAGGTTTGGGGGTGATTATCATTCTCCATGTGACTTAACTTTTAGAAAGGTCCCTAACTTGGGACTTGACATATGTGCCTCAACCATTTTAAAAGATTATCTTCATACACTTTTTCCTGAACCTAGTTATGTCCATAAAGAAGTTCAGTTGTTAGAAACCCATCCTCTGGTCGATGTGGTTAACCCAGGCTATGATACCACGATTGACTTTGTTTTCCCACCAAAAACCTTCCTTCCAATTGTGGGAACTTATGATTCTCAGATGTGTCGGTTATTAAGTTTTGAGACTAAACCTAATTACTTTAGAAAATTAGGGTTGACACATTTTCTTAAGAATGACCACCACTGTGGTCAGATGTGTAAGTCAAATCTTATTGACTTAGAGGATCCTCAGTTATTTAGGTTATTATTGTGCGCTTCTAAGATCATATTTGAGTTTTTCCAGACTCTAGGACCTAATGATTCGGATCCCACCTATGAAGAAACGCAGCCAATGAAAATTTTCTATTTAGACCCTTTCATAGAACCTGAACCTGAACCACAATTAGATATAAATTTCTTAATCAGGAAACTAAGTAAGGGCTTGCTAGCCTTGTTCATTTTCTTGGTTCATTGCAGTTTCCTTTGGTCAGCTCTATTTAGTTTTTAAGACCCGCAGTTATTTCGACTGTTACTTTATGGTTCGAGTTGACTAATCTTTCCTAAGTCTGGTTGAAGACTTTAAACTTAGCACTTCTTGGGAGGTAACCCAATCTCATGCAACACGGTAATATCTTTCCTTAACTCTTTTGCTTCAAATGGTAATAGTTTCTCCTTGTTCATGTTTTTAATTTCATCTTTAGAACATTGAGGACAATGTTAGATTTAAGTTTGGGGGTATGGGAGAAACTTTTTAGTTGCAATAAATAAACTCCAGAGCCTAGAAATTTATGTTTATTAAGGATGGCACTAACCAATCTAAGTGGATGGAAGCATTTTGGTTGTAGGAGTTGAGGAACCAATCTGATTAGATGGAAACATCTAGAAGAGTCTATTCATAAAAGCACGAAGCTCAAGTGTTAGAAAAGAAAACATGGTAGTTTCGCCATATCCTCGTGATGGAAACATCGAAAGAATCCTGATCACTTCTTTTATTTTTATTTTTACCATTGCTAGGGTGAAATAGAGTGACTGAGGTACATCAAAAAAAAAAATTGAGAAAAAAGAAAAAGAAATTGAGACCAGACCATAAGACCAACCGGAATAAATTCAATAAAGTCGACCACTAGTACCCTTGTATATGCCAGCTGAGTTGACCTAGAGTTAGGATTATCAACCACTGGTTCCCTTGTATATGCCAGTGTGTTGATATTAGTTCAGGCCAGTATCTAAGTCCATTAGGATAGGTTCACCCTAGCCAACTTCATCCACGTTTTTCTCTTCTTAATCTTTACATGTGATTGGTTGACTCCGGTTTATGATGTCTAGAAACTATCTGAGTAGAGCTCTGTCACTTTATATGAATTTTAGTATGCTTGAGTGCAAACTCGTGTACATCAATTGGAATTTTACATTAGGGTACTTCCTCCTGTAGTCAATAAGTATGCCAACCAAGGAGATTCTTTAGTGCCTTCCAAGGTTCTGCGTAGATAGCTAGGGTCTGGAGTAAAGGTTTTGTGGGTACACCTCTGGTAAACCCTCCGGAGACAACACTCTTCCACTAGGGCCACCTAGCGGTTTAACGGCTTGTTGCACGTGCTAAGTGTAGTCATTTTATTTTTTTCTAGATTAGATTTGCTCGGGACTAGCAAATAATAAGTTTGGGGGTATTTGATAGACGCATTTATGTGTCTAATTTGTCCTCAATGTTTCGTATTGTTAGTATTCGATTTTGTACTTATTATGGTGTTTTTGTGTGTCTTTAGGTGTTTTTGGAGAAATACACTTATGCGGAAAAAGTTGCTCGAAAAGTGCTTTTTGGACCCCCGGGAGAAAAGTGATAAAGGCACCCTCATTTTGGATAAGGGCACCCCAAGGAGCCAGCTGCTATTCGCACCCCCATTTCTGTTAGGGGGAGGTCATCTTCTTCATTTCAAAATTTAGTTTTGGCGGGAAAACGAGCTCGGTTCGCGCAGATTTGTCGATCACGATTCGACTGGGTTAGAGGGAAATTCAATCGTTGAATTTTCATGGGATGACGTGAATCAGTCTAATAGGCATGGTATGGGTGTTTGTTTGGATCAAATTTGGCTGGAAAATCCGTGACAAGGAATCAGGGCAGCCCGTGCATGAGAAGAATAGTTCACGGGTTTTTGAAGATTTATGCGTGTTCTGCTCGTGTATGATGACTCTAGAAACACTCTGGACCATGAAGAAGATAAATGAGGGGATTTTGCATCTGTAGAAACACGTGAGAAGCTAAAACAGGGAAGAAAATATTCCCGGAATATTTTTCTTCACTGCCGAGTTTAATGAAAATTTGTGAGAGTTATGGCGTGATATTTTGCTGCTGTTGAGTATATATAGGGTGATGGTATAATATATAAAGGGTATGGAGTGATTGGGGAGGCTACAGAATAGAGAGTATTGCTGCAGAGAAATCAGCAGCAGCAACAGCAGAAAAATAAGGAAGAACGTGAAGAACAGACTCCCAAAGACAGTCGTAAAAAAACTGTCGTTCATGCGTAAAAGATAACTGTTTGTCTGCGACAGTTCTGAGCTATAGTTTTCTCGTAACAGCTGCTTTGTAACAACTCCATTGTAATACTGGGTTTTTTAACGGCCATAAAGCATTACAAATCTCTGTTGATTATATTCTCTTCAATAAAACCACTTTTTGAGCAATGAAAAATTCTTTTGAGTGTGTTTTTACCATGTGGAGCTATAACCCTACACTGGGTCGACGGAGGAAGCCGAAATTCAACATGGGTAAAATTATTTAATTTTTTTATGACTTTTGCACTATTTTAAATTGATTTATGATTCGATAAAATTAGTTGTGATTCAATTAGATAGGTTATGATTTGTTTAGATAATCTATGCTTAGGGGATACAATTAATGTTTTGAAGATCTACTTTGGCAAAACAAGAGTCCATGTTTTTATTTGTTGAGCAATATTGTTAGAAGAATTAATTTTGAACCTTTTGTTGTGAGTTTGTCCGAATCCTGAGCCCCAGCACATCTCTTCATCTTGTGACAATTTTTGTATATATATTTTTATCTTATCTTAGTTTTATTAAATCTAAAATCCTTGCTTTCACAAGTTCACGAACCTTACTACTACAACATCATTGATAAATACCATCAACACTTGGAGTAACTGCACCTCTTAGAGTAACTGCAGTGGTGCGATCATAACCAAAGAGCAAAAAAAAGACCAAAATTTGGATTTAGTCCGTGTTGTAACGCAGTGGAGGGAGACTAAAATTTGGTCAGGCGCAACTTTAAAGTTGCGCCCCGATCAGGCGTAATTATAAGTTCCACCCCATTTTTTTTTTTATTATTCGAGCGTAACTTTGAGTTACGCCCCAATCAGGCGTAACTCTTAATTGCGCCCCAATTTTTTTTTTTTTTAATTCGGGCGTAATTCCAATCTTCGCCCCATCAGGCGTAACTTTTAATTGCGCCCGACTAAAACCAAACCAAAGACCAAATATACTCTAGTATTTGGTTTTAGTCTGGTCTTTGATCTTTACTCCTTCTCCACTGCGTCTGGTGTTTGATCGATACTCTGGTATTTGGTCGCCCACTACAGATGCTCTTAACTTACTCTGAATGATCACTATTTTATTCAGAAGATCTCATTGGTGCATCGATGATCTTTAAAACAACCATGGTTTTGTTGACCTTGTCGTCTATTGGGAAGATAGTTTATGTGTATACACATTCTGGCGTAGGGTTGGTTGGGCGGGTTAGAAGGCTTGGCCGAGGAAGACCCGAGCTAGGAATTCTATGCCCATATTGCCCATCGAACCCGTGGAACCCATTGAGGTGTTTCCCAAGTCCGCCCAAGTTATGTTCCTCGGGTTGGCCCAAGTTCCACTAGACATACAAGTTTGTTAATGTGATAATAATAAATTTAGTAATAATAAGATTTAATTGCTCCATTTATTTTAAATTTCCAAATAACTGATGATTATTTACAATAATATAAACTCTTTTCATATCGAATGATTAATGAGATAGATATACTTTATATTTTCATTAATACATTTGAAGATAATATCTAAAATTTCTTTACATAGATGATAATACTAATTATAAAAAATGTCTTATATAGTTCTTCGGGTTGGGCGGGTTTTTTGGGTTAGAAATATTTGTGCCCATGCTTGCCCAAATTTAACTCGGGTTCATAAAATTTAGGCCCAAGATTGCCAAAAGTTTTGAAATACGTTGCCCATGTCCGCCCAACGTTCGGGTTGGGCATGGGTTGGGTGGGTTGACCTAACCCAAGTCCCACCCCTATTCTGGCGTATGGAACTACAGGGTGATCGATCGTAAGAGGTACAAAATCAACTCTAGTTCATATGAAAGAGCAAACTTGATGATCTTTTAAGGAAAGAAAGGAGTGGTTGCTTTCCGCTACATACGAGAAAGTTTAGTTTTTTTTTTTTAATATCTTATATGTTTGGGGGAAACCATAACATAACACCTCTATACCTTGTTTGTTTTGAGTCAACCCCTGACTAGATGGCCGAAAAACTAACCTTACCTTCAACCCGATGGCCAAAAAACTAACCTTACCTTCAACCCATGAACCAGTTTTCATTGACAAAAAGGTGGTTCTAGCTGAAACCGATAATAACTGGAAATGGTGTATGGTTTGGTATGTTTACAGTGAAACTCTTGTCCCTACTTCATCTATCATATATCATATTTGCTCTCAATGGCCATTAGCTCAAATACTAACAGTTACTACTTTCATTGGTTTGAGAAACAAAGTTCTAATTAGGTTTCTAGCGGAAAGATGACTTCAATAGAGTTCATGAACAACGTCCCTGGTTCTCTGCCCTTTTGCTAGTCATGTCTACTTCACCTCTTCTTTGTGTGTTAATACTCATGCTTTTGTTAACAAATCTTTCCTTGATTGGATGATGTTCTGGTTAGTTGACCCTACTTCTAAGCTTCCTGGTGAATCTCAATGTCTGTTTGTTACCATTCTTTGGTCTCTTTGGAGTAGTAGAAATAATCTGGTTTTCCAAAACTCTAACGATTCTCATATTGTTGTTTTAAATAGAGCTAGAGCCATGCTTTTAACTAAGAAACCTAAACTGCACATTTCTTCTTATATATCTATTGGTTATTTAGAGAAATGGATTCCCCCACCCCTTGAATGGATAAAATGTAATATTGATGGTGCTTTCGATGACATCTCTTGGGACAATGGTGCCAGCTATGTAATGAGAGATTTTTCCAGCAAAGCCGCCTTTTACGCTTCAATAGTCTTTGAAGTTGAATATGCTGAAGAAGCTGAAGCTAGATCTATTTGGGCAGTTCTGAAAAAAGTTGTAGAACAAAAACTTTTGTCACATCATTATTGAAAGTGATGCCAAGGATCTCATCGACCAATTTTCTGCTAGAGTGTTTGATGGAGATTCCAGAACGGATGCTATTTTTAAATATATTCAGTTTTTCTCTTCTAGTTTAGAAGCTTGCCTGTTTTCTTTTCAACCTAGGGTGTGTGACTATGTTGTCATGAGCTTGCTCAATGGGCTTATCAAAACAAGTCTTTTATGTACTGGGTTATGCCTCCAATCTGGCTTATTACAGTTGTTGAGGGGATCATTAGCCTTTTTGAAAGTCGTTGCTTAGAAAAAAAAAATTAAAAAAAATCGTTCAACGTAATATTGCACCAAAATATGAAATATATCCAATCGTTAAGTTATTGAAAATCGTATTATTAATTCATTAAATAAATTCTTTCTGCCTATTTGGAAATAATATGCCCATATGAAATGGTAGTTCCCAAATATCGTACTGGGGTAATTGATAGAAGAACATCAAATCAACCTTAATTGGTGTGATTGTGAACTACAAAAAAGTGACCGGTTAGAAAAAAGATATGAACTAAAAAGAAAGCGCAAACGGAAATTGTACTTCGAACTTTTTCACATATAGATGAATAAAAAGATTTAGCTTTCTCCAATTCCAAGATAACATTGGAGACACGTGTTTATCGGAAAGTTTTCTGCCAGTTGATTATTCAAAATCGGAAATGTTTGGTGTACCAAAAAGGTACACCGTGAGCTGCACCGGGGAGTGGGGGTGTGAGAGAAAAAAATATATTTATGGGTCCCACCTTTGGCCCCACCCTCTGCAAATCCCCCCGGGGCTCCCTAACAGCCCTTGGATCCTCTTCGGTGCAGATCGCGGTACACACAGCTCGATGTGTGTGTCATCTCTCATTCAAAATATATATTGTATTTTCCCTCCTCTGCCGATAGTTGTTTTTTTCTATTGTTTGCATAGACGCTACCTGTTTTACGCAAACAATAATATTTTTCAAAAAGATTAGCTTGCTTAATTGGCTTATAATAAGAGAGATTGATTGTAACTTCTCATCATAGGATGTATACTTTCTTACATTCATTCATTTTACACCTTGTAATTTTTTTTTCTTTTTCTCTGAGAAACAACTGAATTTTCCTCCAGATATACAATGATCATATGAATTACATTTAGGAAACATTTCGTGTGCAATTTGAAAATCAATTCATGCCTGATTATAATCTTTCTTATACTAACATAAAGAAAAGAGATAATTGTTTGGTGAAGCCTTTTCACATGACAATAATATCCCTATTAACTAAGCTTTTAGTTAATATTTATATATTTACAGGAATGCCATTGTTTTAAAAATAGATCAAAAAAAATTAAAACTTAGATATCTTTAAAAATACACATCGGATTAATGAGTACAAACAAGGATATTAAATTTTTATTTTAAGATTTTTTTTTCTTCTATTAATATCAAATTTGGTATTGTTAAAAGAATCCAATTCAAGCATGTGCATCGCACATGTGGCCTTACTAGTAAATAAATAAGTAGAGTCTATACAATATATAATGCGGTTAGAGCAGTTCATATGGAATGAACAAACTTGAAGTTTGTTCATTTTGCTCCCACTATGGACTCAACAAACACGAAAAATGGATGTTCAAACCAACAAATTTGTTGGTTTGTTGAGTGAGTTAAAACATGTGGTGCATGCTTGATGAAAGGACGGGCAACCGTGTCTCTAACGCTGGCGCTTGAGCCCAAAACGATGGCGCTTGTATTACCAACGCCCGTTTTTACTCCTCACGCCAGCGTCGTTTCTGAAAGCGCCGATATTTTCGTAGAAGCGCTAACGGATGAATCTGGACGGCTTAGAACTCTTTTGATCTAACGGCTATAATTTTTGAGTTCTATAAATACTCTCAATTTCAATTTCAACTCCAAATTCATATTCACACATCTAGTCTTCTTTACTCTTCTCTGATCTTAAAAAAATTCTTCAACTTCAACAAATTTTTCAATTTTTGAACATGTCTCGGCCCTTGTTAGTTCGGCGTGCTCCGTATACTAAAGAAAAAGATGAATCAATTTACAGGAAACTATGTTTTTTAATTTACTCAGCTTGCTTTAGAAAACTATCCATGGGTGAATTTCTGGGCGGTTATTCATGACAGGTTCTACAGTGACACCCATAATCCGAGTCGTCGTGCTATATGCGGCATAGAAAATCGTTATCCTACAATTAAGAAATAAGTAAGTGAGTTTGTAGCTTTAGCCATTCAAGCCAATCGATATAGACTGAGAGGTGAAACTGATGCTAAGATGGTAACAAGATCTTTGGCTGAATGGCGAAGATGGAAAAAATGTGGCTTTTCCTTTCGAAAAATGTTTCGAAATCCTTAAGGTGTTGAACAGTTTCAACCCCTTCTTTGAATCTAATGTAGTCCGTCGTAATTCAGTGAAGCTAATGTAAAACGCTTAATTTTAAACATATGTACATTCATTTAATTCAGACTGTCGTACTTTTAAAACTAAAATTACAAATGTATCAGAATTAAAAATTACAAACGTCGCTCATCGCTAACTCTCTCATTGTTATCTTCTGGAGTCAAGAATTCTCCAAGACCTGGAACATCCCCAATTGCCAACATATTAATTAAATTTCCATAAGGAGATAAAGAATGTTGAACAACATATATTAGGCAATTGGAAAATACTAGGTGATCATTGAAAAGCACTCGGTGCACTTGGTCCTCCAAGCATATAAGATGTTTGTGGTGGTGGTGGTGGTGGTGGTGTATAACAATCATTTAGGTTGTAGGGTGAGGATGATGATGATGAAATACGCCTAGGATCTAGCTAAAATACTTGAGGTTGAGATACAAGCACAGTTTGTGGTAAAGTATTGTGTCATATGTGTGGTGAAGAAGAACTCTGTCGTACTTGTGTTTCTCCCACCACTGTTTCATCACTATCGTGCCATGATCTGTTGCTCCTGTTGGAATCGGAAGACTGTGACCGTCACTCATCATCATTTACAGTTGGACTCAATCCAAACATTGTGTTCTCGTGCCATTTCCAACACACATTCAATTGTATAGCCTCCATTTGCCGATTCTTCCAATGCAAATCGTTCAGTTGGTTCCACAACTCTTGCTCACTGGCAGTGACATTGTAGTAAGGATATTCATGTTCCACAGCTTGGTAAACAATGGGGATCGTGATTGGCTCACCTTGTGAAGTAATACTTGCCATCTCCAAATGAATTTTGGGCATATTTGACGAAGATGATGAAGAACTTGCACCCGTGGTGGGGTAAGTCATAAAAGCATGGCTCTTTTGGAGGTGGCTGGCTAGGAACGATACTTGCATCATGGGACAAGCGTGATAACCTTGGGAGATCAAACCCATAGATGTGCATGTTGTGTGTCCCAATTACAAGCTTCGCAATCGACTCGTACCATTTGACATACTCCGCTTCACTAATATCCCTATGTGTATTTAGTTCATACCTCGCCCAATTAGTTCTTCTCATCCGTTCAAAATCCTATCCAGAGGTTTGCATCTGTTGCGGTGGGTTAATTGCTATTGCATATATACCTTGCATTTGGTATTGCAGTCTTTCTCCCAGGTACGAAACCCCTTTATCCAATCGTGGAGTGTAAAAAATAACTCTACGCATAGAATAATCAAGAATGTGTTGTCCAACATTAGCAGCATACTGAGGAAAATCAATGTAAGGGTGGAAAATGACGTTGTTGTGGCTCCGAATCATCTGATGAAACCTCTGAACAAAACTGAAACCCGAGATGTCATTGTCAGTGCCATTCGCTAAGTTGGTCGAGATGTACACATCCAACATTGGAAATCTTTGGGTATCGTCTTTAAGGTTTGGTTTACTAACACAGAAGTAGGTATACCACCAATACTGCAAATTACTCCATAATTTTAGTATTTTGACTTAATCTGCATTTGCTCATAAAAATTATTTAAATTTTGAAATAATAAGTTTGATATTTACCTCTATGATGCCTCAGAAACTAGTGTAGTTATCTCCGCTCATAGACGCATGATCCAACCCATAGTACAATTCTCCTAAAATTGTAGATCCCCAGTCATAATCTGGTGCTTTGTCAAGATCTTCTAACGCTTGAAGCCAACCAATACGAGCAACAGAAGTTGAGTTTGGAAAGAATGTCTGACCCATTACCCATAAGATAAACATCCTTTCTAGTTCAGGATAGTCATCTACATGTTCTGGGTTTCTGGGTTGGTTAAGGAAATACTTCAACGCTGAACATTTAATCCCACCTCCTTTCAATTATTTATAATCTTCAGGTATTTCTGAATCTATAAACAAGGGAAAAAATGTCTCCCATTTACTATTTGATATCCATTTATCTTGGTTGAATGGTGGCGGCTCTCCTATTCCACTTGGGATCCCATAAATGAAATACAAATCAAGGGGCGTAATTCCTATTACAAGTATAATGTCAACTATATATGATTAATTCTTTTGATTATTTAATAATAATATTTATTTAAAAAATATAATTTAAGTTAAGTTAAACAAGCTTATCAATTTCAAAATCCAAAAAAAGGAATGTGTGCGTCGTCACCCACCACCTTTCTACCACTGTTTTCAGAATTCTGTTGTTGTGTCTTCTAGGATTCACATTATAAAGCGCACGCCAGGGATATCTGTCAACCCTTTCTCGGACTTGAGGGGGTAAAACTTCATAAGTATCTCTTTAATTCTGAAAATCCACCTCTCATTCTAAAATAATCCTCAGACCGATCTTGATGCCCCGACACATGACCTTGGACTAATGATGGAGCAATAACGACACTAGGCGAAGCAAACTCTGCTTCCCAATTTTGAGAAAAATCTACACCTGTGGCAGGATGCAGTGCCGATTCATTTATTCGATCTCATCTCTTCTTTACAGTATTGATCGCTTTTCTTAAAATGCCACTCATATTGTATCAAGTTTTTTTTTTTGATTTAGAAGAGTTTTAGAAGAAGGAAATAGTAGTGGTGTGACTGAAAATGAAATCAGTTTAATCCAATTTATAGTTTTGAAAATATAGACGTTGGAATTATGGACGTTGGAGATATGAACATTTGAGATTTTGTTTCTCATGCCCGTGTTTGTAGGACCAGTGCCAGAGTTTGTTTCCAACGCCATAATTTGTATTTTCAACGCCTGCGCTTTTCCTGTAAATGCCAGCGTGTGTCTTTAGCACGCGCGCTTGGTTAATGCCCAATGCTTTACCATAGTGGAAAAGCCAGTTTGGCCATCCACCTGGCTCAACAAAAAAATAGATTTGTCCATTGCCATAGGAATTACCCTTAGTTGTGGTTGTATAAATATTTATGTGTGAAGTCTGCATTATTAGTCTAATATTTTAAACTTCGATTTCCTAGGCACAATTTAGAAGGATGGTTGGATCACGAGAAACATCAAAGAAAACTTTTTTTATTTTTTGCAGTGATGGATAATATGAAGTATTTCATGCACAGTGTGTTCGCTTGGAAATATTTGTCTCCGTGCTCATGCAATATTTGCTTGCCTTAAATGGATTGGCTTGATAGTTCTACTGGAGACGGTTGTTTCTTGATGGACAATACGTGTTGGCGTATGAGTGGTGTTTGGTTCTTGTATGTTGATTGTGTCTCTGCTCCTGCGTCGAACGTCAAGCCCGATTACCTCTTAAGTCCCGTCCCATATTTTCCTTCGGGAAACGCCCTTTTGGTTCTTGTGTTTCCTACCTATCGAGAAGGTATCGACTTTTTCCCTCGCTTATATTACCTCTTGACCGCTCTTGGGTGGCGCAAGATGGTACTCGACAAGAGTATCGTGTTCCCATTGTTCGGTGATATTTATCATCTCGTTCTCATGGAGCACGATATCTTTTTGTTCCCTTGGATGCCGATGATGCCATTGGGAGCTCGGAGTATTTTCCGATCCTCAGAAAAAGGATTTCCAAAATCGACTGTTATCTTCTTTCGCATGATGTACGATGAAATTCCGATGACAGTATGGGTCAGAAGATGGCGTGATTGAGGAATGCTACCTATTTGATCCTGCCAGTAGTCATATGCTTTTCTCAAAGATTAAGCCATGCATGTATAAGTATGAACTAATTCAAACTGTGAAACTGCGAATGGCTCATTAAATCAGTTATAGTTTATTTGATGGTACTTGCTACTCGGATAACCGTAGTAATTATAGAGCTAATACGTGCAACAAACCCCGAATTCTGGAAGGGATGCATTTATTAGATAAAAGGTCGACGCGGGCTTTGCCCATTACTCAGATAATTCATGGTAACTTGACGGATCGCACGACCTTTGTGCGGGCGACGCATCATTCAAATTTCTTCCTTATCAACTTTCAATGGTAGGATAGTGGCCTATTATGGTGGTGACGGGTGACGGAGAATTAGGGTTCAATTCCGGAGAGGGAGCCTGAGAAACATCTACCACATCCAAGGAAGGCAGCATGCGCGCAAATTACCCAATCCTAACATGGGGAGGTAGTGACAATAAATAACAATATCGGGCTCTTCGAGTCTGGTAATTAGAATAAGTACAATCTAACGAGGATCCATTGAAGGGAAAGTCTGGTGCCAGCATCCGCGGTAATCCCAGCTCCAATAGCGTATATTTAAGTTTTTGTAGTTAAAAAGATCATAGTTATACTCTGGGTTGGGTCGTTCGGTCATCCCTTTGGGTGTGCACCAGTCGCCTCGTCCTTTCTACCGGCGATGTGTTCCTAGACTTAATTAGTAAGGTCGTGCCTCCGGTGATGTTACTTTAAAGAAATTAGAGTGCTCAAAGCAAGCCAAGCTATGGATACATTAGCATGGGATAACATCATAGGATTTCAGTCCTATTGCGTTGGCCTTCGGGATCGGAGTAATGATTAACAGGGACAGTCGGGGGCATTAGTATTTCATATTCAGATGTGAAATTCTTGGATTTATGAAAGAAGAACAACAGCAAAAGCATTTGCCAAGGATGTTTTCATTAATCAAGAACGAAAGTTGGAGGCTCGAAGACGATCAAATACCGTCCTAGTCTCAACCATAAATGATGTCGACCAGGGATCGACTGATGTTGCTTTTAGGACTCCGCCGAAACCGTATGAGAAATCAAAGTTTTTGGGTTCCGGGGGGATTATGGTCGCATGGCTGAAACTTAAAGGAATTGATGGAAAGGAACCACCAGCAGTGGAGACTGCGTCTTAATTTGACTCAACACGGGAAAACATACCAGGTCCAGACATAGTACGGATTGACAGACTGAGAGGTCTTTCTTGATTCTTTGGGTGGTGGTGCATGGCCGTTCTTAGTTGGAGGAGAGATTTGTCTGGTTAATTCCGTTAACGAACGAGACCTCAGCCTGTTAACTAGCTATGCGGAGGATTTCCTCCGCGGGAAGCTTCTTAGAGGGACTTTGGCCGTTTAGGGCACGGAAGTTTGAGGAAATAACAGGTCTGTGATTCCCTTAGATGTTTCGGGTCGCACATGCGCTACACTGATGTATTTAACGAGTATATAGCATTGGCCGACAAGCCTGAGTAATCTTCAAAAATTTCATCGTAATGGGGATAGATCATTGCAGAGTACCGAGATGCGGATGTTGAGGTGAGAATGTGGGCATACGAGGCATGATCATATCAGAAATGAGTACATACGTAAGAAACTTATAGTATCACCAATTGAGGAGATGCTCGCGCAGCATCGGCTGCGCTGGTTTGGGCATCTCCAACGAATATTGCCTGATGCTCCAATGCGAGTAAGTCGTATTAGGTGCGCTGAAGGAAGGATGGAGCGCAGAGGCCGTCCTAAGCTAACATGGGGTGAGTCCATAAATAAATACTTGAGAAAGCGAAATCTATCAACGGAGCAGGCGTTGGACAAACAAACTTGGAGGGTGACGATTCGCGTGGAAGAGGTGATTTTTTGGTACGTAGATTAATGTAGGAGCAGATTATCGCACCATATTTGTTAGTGTGCGAGATTTACTCATTTCCTTAGCATGCGAGAACGTAGCATGGGTGCGAGATTCTATTAGTTGTACCCCACTATATGTGAGCTGGCATCCACTATGTAAACACCTATATAAAGAGGGAGGAAGGAAGGAGAGAGAAAGGGGGACACACAATTTTGTAAGAGAGAGAGAGAGAACCTTTATTTTATCATCTTCTTCCCCTAAAATTAGATCTAAAGCTCTGCTAAATATCCATTAATGGAGATTCTAAATGTAACAATTATGTAATTCAAACAATTATAGTGAAAAACCATGGATGTAGATCACATTGATCGAACCATGTAAAAAATCCTTGTGTCCATTTTTAGTTTTAGCATTTTAATATTTATTTTGGTTACGAAATAAATTTAGATCTAGAAATTATTATCATAAAATTTATGGGGTGTGTTGTGGGATTTCCTGCAACTACATTTTGGCGCTAGAAACAGGGACCTGCTACCTATTGGTTTCAGAAAATTTCTGAGAATTTGGATACAAAAATTGCGGGATCTTCAAAGCTCAGGGGTAAAAACTATTGTTTTAGAGAAATGTATACAGAGAAAGAGAAGTATAAATGTTGAAGAGCAGAAGCAGGGGCGAATACGGAATATTTATCCGCAGAAAACAAATTTCAGAAAAGAAATAGTCAAGAGAAACAGATGATTTCAGATTCAAAACAAAGACAATTACGAAGGAAGTACAATGACAGTGAAATCAACCAACCGGAGTCTTCATCAACAATTAAAACTAAAACAAATCTCTTCCTCTTTCTCTAATTTTATGTCCAAGATTATGTTTATGAATCAGATCTGGGAGTTTAAAAAAAAATGTTCATTTTAATAAAAATTCTTTCAAAATCAGAACTGCGAAGTACAGATTTAAAGATTTCATTCTACAAAATCATTCCGAGAATTTTCAAAGAAAACATTAAATGGCAGAATTTTCAGTTGGTTAGGGGATTTACGATCAGTTTCTTATCTAATTTTTCTGTTGTTTATTAAACAGCGAAAAACAACAACTTAGGTAACAAAAATACCACGAGTTGTTATCAGCAAATTCGCAGAAGTCATCAATCCAGCAAAGTTTAAGAAAGAAGTTCACTCGACATAGGTTCCAGGGAAGGTCAACCAACAGTTCACTTTACCAACCAATAATGAAGATATTATGTTCTCGGAGATATTATGATTTCGCTAGAAAATTCAAAAAACAATTATTATGAGAGTTCAATTCACCAAATACTGCTTCAAAATTCTATGACAGAAGATAGGGATACTTTGAGCAAAGAAATTTTACGAATGTCAGCGAGATTTTCCTTATTCCCCTTCGCAAACATTTCTCTTAGCAGACGTTTTCCTTTTGACAAATCAAAATGTCAGCGAGATTTTCTCCACAAGAACTTTCTTCACAAACGGAATATCAAGTGAATAACAAAAACCATTTCGTGAAGTTTCCTTCGCAAATATGTTACTGAGACTTCACATCAGCAAAAACCATTTCGTGAAGTTTACTTTGCCAACTATCTAATGTGGAGAAAAAACATGGTAGAAGAAGCTTCTAATCAAGGAGTTCAAAGGAACCTACTGTTCATTACTGAATAGCTAAGAAAATCAAAACACTTACCGAATAATGTATAAACTAAAGACCAAAGCAACAAACCTCTGGGACCAGCAATGAAAGAATAATTGATTGCTAACAGAGGACAGAAATAACCAGGTTTTATTGATCTAAGCAACAGGAGAAAAGGAAAGGACGAAGAGAGAAAGAATACAAAGGACATTAAAATGAGAATAAGTAAAGCTAATCACGATGCTCCAACACAAATAGGAGCTAGCTCAGTTGGTAAAATGCGAAGTTAATGAGTTTGATGACGCAAGTTCAAGTCCCACCTCACATAAATTTTTGGCGCGAAATTCTAGTACAATGGGTCGGGTTGATTGAGTTCGCAAAGCATCTCTAGCACAGTTGCGAAATTCTAGTACAGTTAGTTGGTCGGGTTGATTGAGTTCGCATAGCATCTCTAGTACAGATGGTTCAAGGTTTAGAAAACAAGCAATAGGTCATGGGATCAATTCTTTCCTCTCGCATGTTTGTTTTTGTTATGTGAAATTCATACAGAATTGCCTTTTGAACGGTTAATCTTTGATTATTTCGCAAGAGAGGGTTAGGAGAGTTGGTATGGTACGAGAATATGCAAGAAACAGGTCAAGGGTTCAAGTATCACTTCTCATACTTCCTTTTGTTGCGCGAAATTCATACATTTCAAGGCATTTATTCACTTCTTTGACAACAACAACGACTCACATGAAAGATAAGTACCAATTCCTTGAACATTTTACTTTATACTAAGAATGAATAAAAAGATTTTTGATTTGATTTATAAAAAGCGATTCAATCGCACGATTACAAAGATTTCTAGATTACAAAGACCTCCAAATTACAAAGATTTCGAGATTTCAAAATTACAGAAAACCGAGAAAATTCAATTTATATATTTCTCTTGAATATTTCTTTTATAGAAAATAAAAGATTATTGATTTGATTTACAAAACGCGTTACAAACGCAGAATTACAAAGATTTCACAACAACAAAGATTTCAGAATTACAATGTATTAGAATTTCTCTTGAATTTACTTTTCTTCAAATGATATGATATTATGAGAATGAAAGAATGAGTGAAAGAAATGACATAAATGAAAGAATGAATGAAAGAATAAAGAAACGCGAAAATTTCGCAGAAACACAAAGAAAGTGGCGATCTTACTATGGCGTACACCCTAGTTCGCGAAATCAAAATTTCGCAAGAGGCAAATGTAAGACCTAAAGTGCGTCATAGAAGGGGGTACCGGTTGCATGGCTCAGGGAAAAGGTTACACCGCCCCGGAACCTGAGTCATGGAGATTTGGGGTCAATAAAGCCCATCCAGGAGAGGCGCCTTGGATTCTCAGCTTAAGCATATGACTTAGGTTGGGCGACTAAGGTGAGAAGGTCTCTCCTAAGGAGTGCAGAATCTGATCAAGGCGCCGAGGTACATGTCGAGCCAAGAGTGCCTGGGGCGTCTGGAGCGTATCTTGCCATTTTTGTCAAGTCTTGGATGATGCTGCACTCGGCCCGAAGAAAACCCCACTTAGGGTGCAGTCTCGTAACCATAAGCCATATAGGTAAAAGGGATAAGAGGCTACGAAAACAACTAGTTGTTGTTAAGACCGGATGGGAGGAGCCAACCTTGTATGGTAGAGGTACGTCTCCTTGAATGGGAAACCAGGGGGAAGATAAGGGCGGCACCATTCATTAGGGAGCTGATAAATGTCTAAGACGCAAATGTCATGAGGCTTTTTACTCACGGGAGTATTAAGGCTTGTCATATTTGTGCAATAATCCTGAATAGTAAATAATACAAAAGAGAAATATAAGACGAGATCAATGGGTCGGTGCATGAAAGTGTAAAGACGTCCTGCGATTTCGTCGCAAGACGACAATGTCATGGGGCTTTATGTTCGCAAGGATATTTAGGCCTGTCATATTGTCGCATGAAAAACATCATGTAGAGTCAATAATACTAAGAGAAATGATAAGACAAGATCAATGGGTCATTCATGAAAGTGTAAAGATGGCCTGCGATTTTGTTGCAGAGATAAGAGGTGGCAAAATAAGACCTTTAACTAGGAAGGAAAAATAAGACCACATAAGAGAGTATGCAAATAAACTTGCGAAGATGATTATATGTAAGCAAACAAGCTCGCGAACATGCATAAAGAAATGAAATTGAGATAGTGAAAATGATCGATGCACCTTTGATATTTTGATTATATTATATTATGCGATATTAATAGTGAAGGAATAAACAGTGAAGACAGTAAAACAATGAGATATAATGAGCTAAAGATGGAAAAAGAATAAAAGCAAGAAAAATGAAGCACAAGCAAATGAACATGCGAGGAACAATAAACACGCAAAGAGGAATGCATATACTAGAGACAAAGACAGAGAAATGAAGAATGGAAGTGATTTAAAGCTACATAAATTTTAGCGTGCAAAATGAGCTAAGTAACACAAACATTAGCTATACATTGCAATAGATAAGCATTCTCATCATCTAAGCATCACACTCGCATCATGAAAGAATCATATAAGCATTTCATGGCATAAACATCACATACACATTTCATAACATAATCATTACATAAGCATTAGATTCATATAAGTATTTTACAAAATTTTACGGAATAATTTCGCAAGATTATTTAGAATTTCACAGGATTATTCAGAATTTCGCAGAATGTGATTATTTTGAAGGATGTGATTATTTCACTCAATTATTTCGCACAATTATAAGCAACTTGAAGAGATTATACTATCGCATGAGCACAAAACATGAGACAGAGGCAAGATAAGAATGAAGAAACAACTCGCTCATTCAACATTTTCTCAAAGATTCTACCATCATAGATAAAGAACAGAGGCAACTATGGATTACCAAGAAAACATTTTATGTTCTTTATCTTCTCGGCAAGAATCATTTCCAAAAATGGATATTCACTAATGAACAACAAGAATCCTCACCAAAAATGGAGTAATAATTTCGCATGAATAAAGGCAATACTTATTACTCTCATTCAAGGACGGATACTTCTTATATTTCGAGGATTGAGTACTTCTTATACTTCTTCAAGAATACTTCATACTTCGCATACTTCAAGAAATGATACTTCGTATATACTTCTCAGAGTTTTGGAACTTCACAAAAGAATAGAGGCAAGTACGTACTTTTCAAGAAAAGTATTCTTTCGCTCGTTCCTTCAGCAACAAAGATCAAAGACTACTACAAAAATGGATTTTTTCTTAAAGATCGCTCTTCAAGCAATATTCAAGAAAAAAGAGGCAAGATGTAGGAGCAGAATCTCACACCATTTTTGTTAGTGTGCGAGATTTACTCATTTCCTTAGCATGCGAGAACATAGCATGGGTGCGAGATTCTATTAGTTGTACCCCACTAAATGTGAGCTGGCATCCACTATGTAAACACCTATATAAAGAGGGAGGAAGGAAGGAGAGAGAAAGGGGGACACACAATTTTGTAAGAGAGAGAGAGAGACTTTATTTTATCATCTTCTTCCCCTAAAATTAGATCTAGAGCTCTGCTAAATATCCATTAATGGAGATTCTAAATGTAACAATTATGTAATTCAAACAATCATAGTGAAGAGCCAGGGATGTAGATCACATTGATCGAACCATGTAAAAAATCCTTGTGTCCATTTTTAGTTTTAGCACTTTAATCTTTATTTTGGTTATGAAATAGATTTAGATCTAGAAATTATTATCATAATATTATATGGGGTGTGTTGTGGGATTTCCTGCAACTACAACTAACAACCCTCGCTTCTTTTTCTTTATTTCCGTTTATTTTCTCTGACCCTCAATCAGCGCACACCTAAATGCAACCATGCAGATTGTGAAGGGGGAAGCCCCCTGTAGCGCTGCAGTTGGCAGAATTGTGAAGGGGAAACCCCTTGTAGCTTCTGCAACACGGACAAGGTGTAAGTATATCTGCATTAATGGTTGAGAATTCGTAATCCCATTAAAACGGTGATTACTTCCCATATGATCCAATACAAAACCAAATGCGGCGTGGATAGCGTCAAGTATTTTGCCTGACGTAGTGCGTGTTGTGCAAGGCTTGACAAGCCGGCATAAAAACTATGTTATACTTTTATGAGATACTCTCTAGACGACCTGGTACTTGCTACTGGAAAAGGCTTTGGATTTAGATAATACGAAGTGTTTATCCAACAATGAACTCAAGAATTAAATTCACTCAAGAAATGGAATTGGAATAAGCCAAACTTTTTTCAACGATTCATGTCATTCTTTTTCTGATTTACAGGCTATTTTAAATGACATTAACTTTTAAAAGAATAAGAGAGATTTTAGGAATAGTGAGAGATACTGTGGAAGGAAATTATGCTTGCTTAGTATTTAACACTCTCTGGCCATAAAAACCCAAGCTACTTCACATTGTCTTTCAATCTTTACAACCTAAGCTGGAAACGTATATACACATTATAGTAATTTTCTCACCTAGGTTGCAATTTTGGTTCATGGCTTCACAATTGGAAGGTGGTTGTCGTATGAGAATTGGGATCCTCCGTGAAGTTCTTTTCTGTTTTTTTAGGAATAAAATAACATGTGGGATCCTCCGTGAAGTTCTTTTCTGTTTTTTTAGGAATAAAATAACATGTTCTTCCTATACCTTGGCTCTGTAATTTTTAGTACAAATATTACTCCCTCCGTTTCAGGAAAAGTGTTACTTTCACTTTTTCAATTTAGCCTATTTTTAAACTAAAATGAAAAAGTGAAAGTAACATTTTTCCTGAAACGGAAGTAATATTTTTTTTCAGTATATCCAAATTTTCCAGAAAAAGAAGAAGAGATACAGGGCATAAACAAATACCATGAGACTGTCTTTGTAGTTTTGATATTTGTATCTCTTCTCTTGAGCTTCTCGTTAACACCTGAATAAAAATCTAATGTAGAAAAGAAAGGCTTGGGGGCAAAGTTGGTCTTCCAGCAACAATTAAAAATCTGAGAAAACACCCTTTGGACAACTAAAACTAATAGACACTGCACAGATACTAAAAGTCTTGTGGTTGTGTGTTATGCAAGGATGGATAATGAATTGCTGAGACACATGCTGTACATCATGATTACACTATCACAGTAATAAGCGCTTGTCTGGCTACTCGAAGTTTGGCTTCCTTTTTTCCGCAATCATTTTTGAGTGGTTTTAAAGATTCTAAATGTATATACTTTATTTGTCTTCTCAGGTAAATGATCATCCATGGAAACCCTTCTGAAATCATTCAAGTGGAGCTCGCGTGGACTTGCATGATTTTTCCTTGGAATTGTGGCAATGAATCTAAGTAGTCAATCAAACATTTTGGCATCAATTCAAAATTACGAGTCCTGACTACATGGGCGTCCAAACTCGAAATGACTAACATTTTCAAGCATTGCATAGAAGGATGATAAGAGCAATAACTCCTTCATCACCCACATCCGGGGGTGAAAAATGTGAGTTCACTGCTCAGCATAAACAATGAAGAAAAACTTCGAAGCAGTGACAACAGAGATAACGGAAACCTATTATTACCATTTGAACTCTGGTTACATGCTTAAACAGTGAAGCCCTGGATTAAGTCAACAGTATCTACTGGTTTTAGTAGTGAATTTAACTCGCACATAGAACACAATCCATTTGCAAAAAAGACTTAGAATCAAAGAGTGGAGAACTGTCGCGTGGAAATTTCATTCACAGCTTCCTAAGAAAACGTAGGAAGTTTTACAGGATTACAACCAGGATATGGCAACTATTATGCTTATGTACTGGGATTATTATGACAAGGATGCCAAATGATAACAGTTAACCCACCAAACACCAAAACTATAACTCATAAATAATTTAAGTTTTACCTGTCCCAAGAACATTCTGCACACTGGTTTGCTGCTATTTTTGCAATGACAGACACAGTTATAAATCATCAATGGGTATTCCATTACAGCTAGCATCACCGGGATTCATTCAAAAGAATGGAATCCACAAACGATGAAGTACCATTATTTGGAGCTCCTTTTATCTTAAGAATTGAAGTTAGCAAGTTATAAATCTGAACATTCTCAAATGACGGAACTTTGCAACCCCTAGCAAACTGAGGACCGTGACCTATAAATATACTCCTCATGGAGAAGAAAGCATTATCATAACCATGAGCACCGCCACATTCCTGCCTCTTCACATTCGTCTGTTCTACCTTATACCCTTCTCCAACCAATCCAACAATAGGTGGAATTCGATAACTCGAAGCATAATGCAACCGTTTCGGCAAATCCTCCTTAAGAAAAACCTTCAAATTCATCCCGTTGTTAACCTTACCAGACCCCAAACCTTCATTCATTTTCGCCACAACATCCGAATGAGAAACACCCTCCGGAGGACTAATTGCCAACACCGGAGAATACGATTGAACCCATTCTTTCGGCACCTTCACCCACTTAGCCAAATCATCAAGAAACACTAGTTTCTGATCACAAGTACCAACCATACCATGGTCACCTAACATAATCACACTAACATCTTCGAAAACCCCTCTTTTCTCTAACCCTTTAATCAACCTACCAATCAAACTATCAATATGCGCAACGGCTTTCGTAATCTCAGGATCATCAGGTCCAACTAGATGACCTTGGCGATCTGGGTCTTCAAAATAAAGTGTCATCAATGAAGGCAATTCATCACTAGGCAAGTCAAAATACTCTAACACAGAATCAACCCTATCTTCAAAAGGAACAGAACTATTATAATGCTTACAATATTTAGTATCACAATTCCAAGAACCTTTATTTACCTCAGACCCAGGCCAGAAATAAGTAGCAGCAATCCCCCCTTGATTCACAATTGTCTCCCAAATTGGTTCTCCTAGCCACCACTTTGGTTCCTTGCTCTGCATTGTAAAACCCTCACCGGAAATTGGATCAGTAAATCGGTTATTGATAACTCCATGTGATTCAGGGTAAAGACCGGTGACAATTGAGTAATGATTTGGGAAAGTAAGTGTTGGGAAAACAGGGATTAAACCCATTTCTGCTTCAGTCCCATTATTGATTAACCGATGAATATTGGGTGTATCTGTTTTGTATTGATACCCAAATCGAAACCCATCTGAAGAAATTAAGATTATGACTGGTTTCTTGAGTTTCTGTAATGGACGGGTTGTGAGTTCAATTGGGGTTTTGAGAGCAGTGGGATGTGAAGATGATGCGGAGGAGAAGAAAAGGAATGCAAATGCGATTGATGAAGAAAGAGCAATGCAAGTGACGAGGAGAAGTGAAATGAAGATGACGGTTGTTGTGGGTTTTTGATTTGGATGTTTGAGTGAAGATTCAATTCTGCTGTGTGAGAGCAGAGCTTCAGATGGGTCTGGTGTAGGGGATGGTGAGATTGGGAGTGATGAAGATGCCATTTTTTGGTTGTTTGTTTTGTTTTTTTCTTCTTCTTTGTTTACTCTTTTTATTGGGAAGAAGAAGAAGAAGAAGAAGAAGATGAATAAAGGCGAAGACTTTTTTTTTGTGGACAGTCTGGTAGTGAGTGTTGAAGAGTGGTTAGGTACTTTAAGGTTGTTAATTAAGACTAATTAAAAGCGAAGTGGTGAAAGAGAGAGCCTGGAAAATGATTTATATAGTATAGTAACCTAATTTTTCATAAAGTTAAAAGTTACTAATTTTATGGATTCGGTGTAACTTTACTATAGCGGTAAAGTTACGGAAATACTAGTAATCTGAGTTCGAACTCATTAGTATAGTGCACTAAAAAAATTATTGGTCTAAAAATAAAATAAAATAAAGCTACACCTATTGAAATGTATTCTTGTTACAAATATATTGATCGAATAAAGGTAGTACGAATTTTCCACTAATTAGCGATAACTTTACCAGAGTTCTATAGCGATTGGTATGTTTTTTATTGCCAATTAATAATTTAATGGAATATTTGTATTGGTTGATTAAAATGGTATATGTATTATTGATTAGTGTGGTTGATGGAGGAATAATAATTTTTAGATTTGGAAAATTTTGTTTTACTGATTGAAGTTGTGTTTTCTACTATTTGGAGGCGTTTTGATGGCAAGGTTTTACTTGTAAAGATTCTTAGCGATTTTTCAAAAAAAAATTGGTACAAGAAATTTCAATTTCACTTCATTGGAAATGCACCACATCCAGTAGTGCTGTAAATCCATCGTTGGTGAGATCTTGAGTCTGAGACACCATCATTAATGCTAAAGTAACATTACCAACTCCAATGTACCAAATAGAGAAACCATCGCTACAAACAAATCCATTCTAATTAGAAAATTACCATGTGAAACGAATTGATTAACATGGTGAGCTCAATTCTTTATTGATCAAAGAAAATAAAGTAACTCATACCGAGATATATTTCTGTTATTTTTCTTATCGACAAATATATTGATTGGAAAAATGTACAAATTTTCCACTCATCAGTAATAGTTTTGCCAAATTTGCATATTGAAAAAGACATTTTCTTGTTATTTGGTAATAATTAGTTGAATATTTGTATTGGTTGATATCTCCATTATTAGTTTGTTTCATTGATGAAGGATTAATAATTCCAAGAGGATGCCTTTGTTTTGTTTTTTTTTTCTTGTTAAGGACATTGCCCAAAAACTTGTATTTTCTTGATTAGGATGTTTTCTCTACTATTTAATATCGGCGATGGTAAAGTTTCACTCGCTAGATTTTTAATCTATTTTCATTTGGACTGTTTTAAGCACAACACCAGGACCATAAATAATGTATTCGGTTCATGAATTTTTCAGTTTAAACTTATGTGTAAAGATTTTAACAAGTTCAAATTCTTCTTTTGATTATTCATAAAATTAAAACTCCAAAGGATCCTCGAGTTCAAACTTATAAGTCTTTTGTAATACAAGTTATCAAATAATTACTAGTTAAGAGCTAGTCTTATGATGGAATAATTTCATCATCTTCCAAGTTTCATGACACCTCAACACTTTGGAACAGGTCATGGAAGTTCGAGCAAATGGTGTTGGAGGATAAAATGAATTTCAAAACGCCAATCCTGATTGCGTTGAGTGTCCTTCCAAATTGCGTTCAATCTTGGCCCACGAAATTGACGGTCAGAAAGGCATAATCAAATTTTGAAATAAAATCAACCACAAGACTGAGCGCAAATGGGATGGGCTTTTAGTTTGGATTGCAAGCTATCTTCCGTGAAACCTTTGTATGTCTTGGAAAAAGTTTTGATGACCCCAACTTGCAAGCCATTAGATTTGATATTCTACACTTTTCCACCATTAGGTTTTCTCAAATAGAATGAAACGAATAGTGGAAAAGATAATATCACCATTCCAATTTTCCATCTAGGAAAAAATATGATAAAATACACTATTTTATAAATAAATAAGGTAAATCCGAGTATCTGGGAGTTAAGATAGGTATGTCTAAAGCTTTTGATAGAGCTAACTGAGATTTTATTTTGAAAACAATAACAGGTGCTCCTTAATTAGTGTATCTCCACTTCAACTTTTACAGTGTTACTCAATGATCATGCTTGTGAAATTTTTAAGCCAACTAGAAGTCTGAGATAAGGGGACCCTTTGTCCCCTGATATATCTTCATTATATTTGTGGAGGTTATCTATAATTTTACTCTCCAATGAGAGGAAGAACGCTATTATCATAGCAAAAATCTCTAGAGACATCCCATGTATTTCATCTTTTATTTGCAGGTGTTTATTTGTTATTTGCCTAAGCTGATTTTAAGATAATGCAAGAATCTCTTAAATATTATTGAAATTTTAGTAAAACTTCGGGCCAATTAATAAACTTTGGTAAATCAAGTTTGTTCTTTAGCAAACATGTGCACCATAAGCACCAGAAGATGATGTCTAGATTTAAAAAAATAAAACATCAAAGACTCATTTTTAGTAGTATGCCTATTTCAGGACGAATCTAAATAAAAAATATTTGATACCATAACGCAGAAGATGGAGAATAAAAACTTTCTGGCTGCTTCAAGATCCAAAAATAAAATAAAATAAATCCATGATATCTAAATAAATTTTTGGTGGAGAAAGGGCCCTAAATCTTAGTCTTTCATATGTAAACAAGTAGCTAATTAGGTATTTAATTTCTGGAAACCCAAATCTTTGTATTCATTTGGGTGTGAAAAATTAGTTTTGGCATGAGAGATGAGTTGGAGACTCAACTTTGGAACAGGAGTATCAAGGTTATGTAATCTTGACAGGTTAACCAAATCTAGCATTGTTGAGCACTATACTTTTGTTGGGGCTTGGAAATTCGAGTTTAGGAGAATTCTGAAAAATAATGTATCAAATCAATTTCCTACACTTATTACTACTATTCTTCTTATTCTAGACACTCTGTCAGATAAAAGATGATGGTCACTGAGTCGTTGGTCTATTTTCTGTCAAATCTCTTTATGACGTGATGGTATATATTGGTGGTGTTGAAACTTTTCCCTGCAACTTCATATGGAAATCTTGCATTCATCCCAAAATAAAATTTCTTGTATGGTATTCTGTCCATGGAAATCTTAACACTCTTAATATGTTGCAAAATAAAGTAATCTATATTCTTAGATCTTGTGTACTTTGTGGAGATATTTTGAATCTCAAGATCACTTATTGCTGCATTACAAGATTACTAGTAAGGTTGATCTGAATTGTATCTGGGCATGGGTTTTTTCCAGAAAACATGTTAGCTTTAGCAAATACTTGGTCGAACGATCATCTTTCTAGCTAAGGGATATATATATATATATGAGATCTCATTTCGACTCATATTATTTGGACTATTTGGAAATGGGAAAAACTGTCGCATCTTTGAAGAAACTTATAAGTTCAAGACTGACAATGATTTGTGTAAGGGGATTTTGATAAAATACACACTGTGGGATTATCAATTCCTAAAATACACCTGTTTTTTTCTTCATAATTGCTAAAATACACACCCACCATCCAAAATTCTGTTAAGGCCCACTATCACCTGATCTAACTGTGGATCATCCATTTTATATCAACGGGTAAGATATCATTTGAAATACGAAATTTCCAATTTAACCTTGGTATAATAAAATGTTTGTGAAGAAATTTTTTCCTTCTTCGTTCTCTTTTCTTCTTGCCTCACTGCACCACTACCATCTATGTATGCAACCACCACCCTTCTACTAACACCACCACCTCCCCCTCCTCCTTCTTCTTCTTCTTCTTCTTCTACTACTACTACTACTACTACTACTAACACAACAACCAATCTAACTCTTTTATTAGCATAACAACCAGTCTAATTCTTCTACTTGTTATTCTTCTTTGTACCTTAGAATTTTAGAAATTTTAAAATTAAGGCTTTATGAAAATTTTAAATTGGGGATTTTTCAAAATTAGGGTTCATGAGGTTCATACTGTTAATTGAGATATTAATATGAATTGGGTTAAAGTTTGATTTTTAGATATCAAGAAGAATGGGTTGGTCGTATATGCGAGTTGTATTGGATTGATTGAAGCCGAGATAATACAGGACAGATTGAAGCCGAGATAATACAAGGAAGAAAATGAGTTGTGTCATCCATCTTAACTTGTTGAATGGACGAGATTCCCTTATGTTTAATGTTTTAATTGGATAAGGGAGATATGTCTATACTTAATTCTTGGCAGGGAAGGAGAGTTTAAAAGGGCACAACATAAATAGATTGAAATGGATCTCCATCATGAGCAAAGTGTATACAATGTGTTTGTATAAATGTCTGACAGGAGAGTTTTTCATCCAATCCAAGTCTTAACTCCGGTTGGCAGTTGCCATGGGTCTGTATGGGTTTGAGTATAGAGGGCTAAGAGCATTTCCTATGGCAATGGCCAAACTCAAAAGTTTGTTCATCCACGTGGATGAACAAACTTCATTCTCCACTATGGGAAACAAGGAAAAATGAACAAATCTGATATTTTAGGGTCCCACTATTAATTTTGTTGACATAAACTAATAAGAGTTGGGTCCCACTAAATTATTTTATTTATATAAACTAATAAGAGTTTGTCCCACATGTTATTTAACTAATAAAATAAATAATAAAAAATAAACCATAATTATAATTATAATAATCAGGTGTTGGAGAGAGAATATGTGAGGGGCGACATCTCTGCTGACTCAAGCGACATCTCTGCTGTCTCCAGCGACATCCCTGCTGACTCACGACATCCCTGCTGACTCCAGTGACATCTGCATGAGCGCCCGTCATTGCACCAGACGCGCACCTACTGGAATGTCTCAGTGTTCAAATGAACATATATGTTCATTTGAACATCCATTTTCTTGGTTTGTTCATCCCATAGTGGGAGCAAAATGAACAAACTCTGAGTTTGTTCATCCCATAGGAATTGCTCTAAGAGAAGAATTCAAAGACAACAATGGGTGTAAGAGTTTGGTTCTGCGGGAGAATCAGACATGGAAGTGAAAGAAGATGGTTGCTGAAACGTGCATCATTGCCACTGTTTTCCGATTTCTCATGCTGATTTGATTCAGTCATGGTTTTTTCAGTCTTTTACAACTCAGTTCAACTCGGGTCCGAGTTTGTATTTAACGTCGTTAACAACTTTATTAAAAAAACGGGATCGAAAAGTGAAAGTGGGTGTATTTTAACAATTATGAAAAAAACGGGTGTATTTTAGGAATTGATAATCCCACATGGTGTATTTTATTAAAATCCCCTTTGTGTAAAAATGTCAGATCCTTCGTCTGTGCTTGGGTCGTGGCTACATGAAACACGATGCATCTAAATTTCTCTAGTTATGTGCTTAACTGGGATCATGCATTTTACTAGCCGACGGTTTTTTACTTTTTTCTGGTAGATTTTTTGTAAATTCTTCTCTCTGATAAACTCTTTCCCTTTGAATAAAAAAAATAGAGAAAAAATAAGTTAAATTCCAAAGATGCTAATAAAACTAATCTGGCAACTTTGAGAGACTAAGTGGATAATCCAGAGTTCTTTTGGACTTTTCATCTTAAAAAATAAATACTTCATTTCAAGTTCTTGATTTGAAAGTATCACACAAAACAACATTTTGGAAGCAGTAGATGGCAAATCCATAAACAATGAATCCCTAGTATTAACATAGATTGTTTAGAAGTTTTAAAAAGCTTCAATAAGTGGGTTGTTTCTCATATTCCTATAGAAACGTACAATGTATCTCATATGCCGTTCACATTGGGAGTCTGTTGAATCTATGTGGCTAGAAACTCTCGCTAGCGAGAAAGTAGGGCTGTCAATGGATACCCGTTACCCGCTACCCGGAACCGGACCCGCTAAATCGGGTCCGGTTCTGGGTCCTAAAGTTGGACCCATTAGCAATTTAGGACCCGATTGGACCTGAATGTTAACGAGTCCAAACGGGTAATACCCGTCGGGTACCCGTTTATTTAACTTTTTGATCATTTTTTTAGCAAAATTATTGGTATTTTTGCTAGTTTCGGCTTTGAATTTTTCTGATTTTTTTCTTACATTTAATATTTATTTAGTACATTAATAAATAAATAATAATAAATTTTTATAAAAATAATTTATATTCAAGTTAAAAAGAGAAAGAAATTAAGATTTTAATAGTTTTTTTTTAAAACCCAACGGGTATCCGGGACTTTAAACGGGTCCGGTTCTGGGCCAACACATTATGCAACCGGACCCGGAACCGATGCTAATATGCCGGGTCCGGTTCTGGGCCATGTACTACCCGGGAGGACCCGGACCCGTTGACAGCCCTACGAGAAACTCCATGTAAATTGCATTTGACCTACATAAAAAAAAATTCACAAAATTAGTCAATTAACTCAATAACGACAATTTCTGGGTGAAAAAGACATGTAAAATTTGATACTGTTTAAATGGACGAGAATGTAAAAATAACTAAGATGTAAACAGTTTCATCCTACCCATTTTCAAATGCTTTTTCTTATTTTTAATTTACATCAGGATGCATCCAGTTTCACCCTCGCTATTTTTTAAGTTTAAGCCAGGATGAATTCAGTTTCATTCTTACTATTTTTTGTCAATTTCACCTATACTAATTTTTACTCGTCCATTAGAACCATGTTTTAAAAATATTCGGTCAAATGACCAATTTTCTCTTTTTTTTTTCTATTAAAAAAATAAAAATAGTTATATCTCAAATGGGCTTGACCGAATCGAAAACCGAACACAATGCTTTTTAGGATGGGCTACAAATTTTATCTCATAAAAATATACTCCCTCCGTTTCGGGAAAAAAAGGTTACCTTCATTTTTTTCCCTAAAAATATGATAAATTAAAAAAGTAAAAGTAACACTTATCCTAAAACACAGTTAATAACAAATTTTTACATCGGTTTGCGGGAGCCGCGACATAACCCTAAAATGGGCTTGACCATCAATCCAAATCTAATACTTGGTTGCATCCTGACTGTAACTCACTAACTTGGAACTTTAAATTTTAGGTGGTGAGTATGAACTGTGAAGAGGACATACTATTATACTAATAATATATAATTTTCATTAGAATTAATCAAATCGAGGTGTTTTTTCTTTGTTTTTTTTTCCGATCAATAAAGAAGAAGAAGCATATTGGTCGAAAGAAAGGCACAAGCAGGCTTTCCCCAAGTCCATAACAGTTTCACTACTAAAATTTTATATTGATCAAGATCTTTTTCGTGCTATCTAGTCATGTTAGTGGGGGTGATCAAAAATTTTGTATATATATATATCAGTTGATTAAATCTCTGTAGTTGGTGCGCTTAATGGAGGATTACTACATATTCTATTCTTAATCATCTCCCTCTCAGTCTCAGACAACGACTCTTACCAGTTTCTACAGCCCACCACCACAAGTAAGTCTTTCTGATGAGCAAATTTTTCGAATGGGTTCTGATTTAATTAAGTGATAAAAGTACTTCAATTTTTTCTTTTCTTTTCTTTTGAAGCATGAGATTTGTTAAGCTGCGATTACACGAGGGGGTTGGATACCCAAAGGGTTCTGTCTCTATTAACTTTGAATGTTAAGTTTTAGTCGAATGAAAATTTTAGAGTTTTTTGTTGGATACAACATTTGGAAATAGGTGTTTGTAGAAATGTCTTATTGGATTGAAACAAAATTGGAAATGGGTTTCTGGTTTTATGTGGTTTTTCTACATCAAATTGTACTGATTTAGTTAGACTTTGTACAGAGGCAGAACTTTTCGACATTGATAGCTATGAAAGAAGTCTCTCAGGGTTCAGATGTGGCAAATGAGGAAGAATTTGCTTCCCAATCTACATTACTTACAGAATTTGCCTCCTTAGCTACCATTAACAAGGCATGGGTCTTTGAATCGGAGAATGGTAACAAATTCACATTTATAACTCATTCCAATCTTTGTTAGTGGTTGTTTTTCAGCTGAACAGTTTATCTCAGTAATACTACTGCAGGAGGTAGTTCTCAGGCAATGTTTTCGATAAGCCAACCAAATCTCTTAGGAAATAAAAAACGGACTCATATTCTATCTTCTCATATTGCAAAACAAAGTCATGGGTCTGTGAGCTTTCAATGGGCGCCATTCCCTGTTGAAATGTCAGGTGTATCAACAATTGTTCCGTCACCATCTGGACAGAAAATGCTTGTTATACGAAATCAGGAAAATGATAGTCCAACACACTTTGAAATCTGGGGATCATCTCAGGTGGAGAAGGAAATACATATCCCAAAATCTGTTCATGGCTCAGTATATACGGATGGATGGTAGTTGCTAGTGATACTCGTCGGTTTTTATGTTAATGGGTGGTGCTTTAGTGAGAGTGTGAAATTGTTTTTGATTAATTTGCAAAGCTTGTTTGCTTCATAGGTTTGAGGGGATTTCCTGGAGCTCGGATGAAACTCTCATTGCTTATGTTGCTGAGGATCCATGTCCGTCCAAGCCAGTGTTTGATGGTCGCGGCTACAAGAAAAGTGGTTCTACAGAGAAGGACTGTAATAGCTGGAAAGGGCAAGGAGATTTTGAAAGGGACTGGGGTGAAGCCTATTCGGGGAAAAGGCGTCCTGGACTGTTTGTTGTCAATATTGTTAGGTCCGACATCTTTCTGAACACTCTTACTTATGATCACATGCATTTATGGAAATGAATTAAATTTCATTTTGTTCTGATTTCAGTGGAGATGTACACATTGTGGATGAAATTTCCAAGTCCTTAAGTGTAGGTCAAGTTGTATGGGCGCCGAAGAATGATGATTTGGACCAGTATTTGGTTTTTGTGGGGTGGCCATCAGATTGTGGATCTAAAAAGATTGTAAGAAAGCTTGGTATAAAATACTGTTATAATAGGCCATGCGCTCTATACGCAGTCAAAGCATCATTTCACAAATCAGAAACTGATAAACCTGAAACCAAGTAGGTTCCAACTTCTATCTAGATGTATTTCATCCTTCTTGGCTCTAGTTTTTAGTTAGCTGAGTTGTTTAGATTGTGATCATAAGCATTATTATGTTCCAGGGGTGACAGAACTGAAGATGAGACTGCAGCCATCAATCTTACTCGAGGCATAAGTAGTGCATTCTTTCCCCGATTCAGGTGCACTATATGACTTCCTTTTTTTGTTTTGTTACTGTGCAACTTAATTTGCTATATTAAGAATACCGTTTGAACCAATTTCGAAACTACTTTGAGAGTGCTGAGGGGAATATAATTGATTTACAGCCCAGATGGGAAGTTACTTGTTTTCTTGTCTGCAACAAGTGCTGTGGATACTGGAGCACATTCTGCCACTAACTCTGTCCACAAGATTGATTGGCCTACTGATGGGAAGCCTAATATATCTCTCAAATTGATTGACGTGGTAAGCTGTTCTTTCTTATGCATTTACTTCATTTTGTGTTTTTCTGTGAGATGGTAAGAAATAGTAGGCAGATGCATCCACCCGCAGCCCAGGACATAGAGTTATTTTTGCAGTGATGCCCTTGTGTCATGAAATGGATGCTCATTTCAACCTTCAGGGCAAAAAATCAGCAAAGTGTACTAAGGAATGTACATTATTTTTGTTGTTTAGGTCCCTGTTGTAAAGTGTGCTCCAGAGGATTTCTTTCCAGGACTTTACTGTCCAAGTTTCCTTCGTAACCCGTGGCTTTCCGATGGACAGACAATGATTATGTCTTCTTACTGGCGCAGCAGTCAAGTAATAGTTTCTGTTGATGTGTTGAGGTAACTGTTAACATAGTTCTCATTTTCAGCTCTACTCAGACCGTGTTCCTATTTGTAATTGACAAATATATTCATATTTTCTACGTAGTGGGAGGGTATCTCGAGTTACTCCTAATTCAAGTGCTTCTTGGGACATTCTTGCCTTAGAGGGGGACAATATTCTCTCTGGTACATCAAATACTGATCTTCTTTTTACTCTCCAATAAACCAAATGAACGCTAGCTAAATAATTTTTCCTTCTTTTTCTGTTTCTCTTTCAAGTGTCTAGTAGTCCAGTAGAGCCTCCTGAAATCAAGTATGGGTACTCTACTGAGAGGAAGGAATGGAATTGGTTAGATATTTTGAGTCCTGTTTCTAAATACTCTGCCAAGGTTGGTGACATCCTTTTGTATATTACTATTCATGTTGTACATACTAGCACCTTAAATTGTTTTCCTTCTTAGGTTAACATACCTTTTATTCTACAAAATATGCTGCAGGTTAAATCTATGCTGTCATGTCTCCAGTTTAGTATAATGAAAATTCCAGTTCCTGATGCTTCTGTAGAGGTTACAGATGGTAATTGGCATTCACATATGTGAGTAGATGGAAGTAGCATCTATATTAATTCATATATGTATTCAATTCATTTCAGGTGCCAGGACACCCTATGAAGCCATATTTGTTTCTTCGAAAACCAGGAAAAGTGGTGCATGTGATCCATTGATTGTAATCCTTCATGGTGGACCACATTTTCTCGTGTTGACTGACTATAATAAAAATCATGCCTTCCTGTCTGCATTAGGTTACAGCTTGCTCATTGTAAATTATAGGTAATCCCAGAAATTTCTTTCATCTGTTACTCTGGGGTTATGCGAGATTCGACCACCCCTAGTGTATTCTCTTTACCGTGATTCTCTTGCCGAGTTGCTGGTAATTATTCAGAGGTTCATTGGGATTCGGAGAGGAGGCATTACAATCAATCTTGGGGAAAATTGGATCACAGGTGCCTACTTATTTATCTGTCTTTAATATGTTTTCTGGTCTAAAAATTGAAGGGTTTTTCTCTTTCCCATTATTTATAACTTAATAATGTGGACAGGATGTCAATGATGTACTTGCAGCTGTAGACCATGTCATTGAAATGGGTCTTGCAGACCCATCTAAAGTTGCTGTTTTTGGAGGCTCACATGGAGGCTTTTTAACAACCCACTTGATCGGCCAGGTAGTTTTCCACTTGACATCTTCAGGACTCCAAGATAGGAGGACATAAATTAGGATATCTCTAGTTGGAGATCAGTTTGTGTATATTTTGCCATTTCCATCATCATCTTCTTCAACCTTCGGTATTAAGTCCATTTTCATTTTAGAAATAGGTTGTGTTTGCCTTGTCGACTCTTATGAATGGTTTTGAGTACTCACCTTCCCTAATGTACTTGTCTTGGTTGTCTTGGTGTAGGCACCAGATAGGTTTGTGGCAGCGGCTGCGAGAAATCCTGTTTGTAATCTTGCGTTGATGGTTGGTACGTCTGATATTCCCGATTGGTGTTTTGTGGAAGCATATGGTGGTAGGGAGGAAAAAGATTACTTTACAGAGGCACCTTCACTTGATCATCTGCATGTGTTGTATAACGAGTCAGTTTGCCATTGGTACCATGTTTGAGTAGAGAGGAATAGAGAGCTTTTTCATATGTTTTCTCCAAAAGCACAGCATTAGGTGGTTCAGCTCTGTGCTTGTTGTTTCTTCAGGTCAAAACACCTACCCTCTTGCTTCTAGGCGCACAGGATCTGCGTGTTCCAGTTTCAAATGGATTGCAAGTAAGATTGTACATGTAGTCTGTTAGTCGAACACAGTTAAATTTGACAGCTTGGGAATTCGATTTACATGATTCCAAGAGCCTAACATCATTGGTCGGAAAACTGCGTAGTATGCACGAGCATTGAAGGAGAATGGAGTTGACGTTAAGGTGATCGTGTTTCCAAATGACGCCCATGGAATTAACAGGTTCTCTTCAGTCATCATTTTATGTTAATTGTTACATAGCATTGGTCTCTTAAATTTCTTCACATGGATAATGGATTCTTGTTTCTTTTGCAGGCCGCAATCTGACTTTGAAAGCTTTCTTAACATTGGTGTCTGGTTCAATAAGCATTTTCAGTAAGTGGGGGTTGTGGTCCAATGTGATCTTTGAAATATGTGTTTTCTTTAAATTTGAAAATAAGATCTGTCAAACCCAGTTATTGAAGAAATTCTTGCCTGTTTTTGCGAATTCCATACTCCTGTACATATGATAAAGCTGAAGAAATCCAGTTATTGAATAACTTATTCTTATTTGCACAAAACATTTTGACTGTGTAAAGTTTATGATCTCTTTTGTCGTGATTGCTAAAGGGGGACGGGTATTAGCAGGGGTACCATTTCATATGAGACAAAAGAGTTATATCCGATCTGGCCGTCGGATCACTCAAACGGTACCCCTTCTTTTACTTCTCAGAAAAAAAATGCCGCAATGCAGTGTGATCTTCTAACCTTCTAGCCTTTCATTAGTACTGCAAAACATTGCAGCATTTTTCATTGAAGGCTAGATTTTGAAATTTACACAAGCATGCAACCAAGATTTCTCATTTTGGAAAAATACTGCGATATTTAAATAATCTTATTATTGGGGCTGTAAGGGCTTGGTTTTTGGGGCTTAAATTACTAATTGGAACCAAAACATTATAGGAGGACACCTAATTTGTGTAAAAGTTCCAAAATACCCTATCTAAATTTTACTATTCATCAAACAAAAAAATAACCAAATTCTATAATCTTCTCTTCTCCTTCCCCTTTTCTTCTCATTAGAGCTAGCACTATGGTGCTAGCTATCCCTTCCATATCCCTCAAATAAAGGGAAGGGATGGCACATGAAAGGCAAGCTTGTTATGGTGCCGTGCTATCCCTTCCCTACACTATACAGGTACTCAGTACGCGTATGAATAGTGTCAAACGGGTACTCAGTACGCGTATTTAGCCAACTCAACAAATACGCGTACTGAGTACCCGTTTCATAGTTTAAGTTCACAGAACCCCTTTATGTCGCCTATTTCTTCTTCTTCACTAAAATTTTTCCTCTAAAAACCCCTCTAATCCCCCTTCGATTTTGTTGTTTATTTAGGGCGATTCCATAGCTAAGATTAAATGGGTTTGATGGTTACTTCAAGGTGAAAGTAATCCCTCAATCAATTTCGAATTTCATCAAAAAAAACATCAAAGGTGAGTGATTCTAATGTTAGGGTTTTCAAATTAATTTGATTCTTGTTTTGATGAAATTGTTGATACTAGGTTGGTTGGATATGTAGTATACAATTCAATAACGTTATTAAAACATATATTTAGTGAAAAATGCATGATTATTTGCTGCGTATCTTGATTTATATAGAATGGCATGTTTCATGTAAATGCATATCAATGTAGAACCTTGACATACTTGTGTTTATGTATGCTATACATAAATTGATGTTGTATTTATTTTTTTGCTAAGGTGCACAATGAGTCTAATGCGTTCTTATGTGAGATACAAACATGGAATCTATTTGGATACTTCTAGTGATAGTGATGAAGAAGAGAAAGCCTTGCTTATGTTTACACAACTATGTTTGGATGAACGATTGGGTATTATTAGAAAACCTGTACCAAAGGAGGTACATACACGTAGTGTAATAACGTGTGATCATGTGTGGCATGATGCCAAAATGATGAATGATTATTTTACGCCTGGAACAGGTTATACCTCTAGACAATTCAAACAACGTCTAGGCATGAGGAAAATTGCTTGAAGTGGATCCTGAATGGCATCAACGTCCGGATGCAACTGGTACTATGGGGCATTCTCCGCATATGAAATTAGTTGTCGTGATGAAATGTTTATGCAAAAGTACTCCAACTGATAGTTTTGATGATTATACTCGTATGGGTTCTACTACAATATACATATATTTAAAAAAAAAATTGCCACACCATTTGCATGACTTTTGGAGCCAGATATTTGCGTGAACCCACTCCTGAAGATGTTCAGAAGTTGCTAGCTGAGAATGCCGACCGAGGTTTTCCAGGAATGCTTGGTAGTGTTGATTATATGCAATGGCCATGGAAGAATTGTCTGGTAGATTGGCAAGGAACTTACCGGGGTAAAGATAAAGAGAGCAGTTTTGTATTAGAGGCGGTTGCATCATACAATTTGTGGTTTTGGCATGCCTTTTTTGGAATGCCTGGATCAAACAACGATTTGAACGTGTTGACACACTCACCCCTTTTTGATAACATGCTAAAGGGTGTAAAACCTCCATGTAATTATGTCATCAACGGTCACCAATACACTAAGGGTATTTCTTAGCCGATGGTATCTATCCAAAGTTGACTACAATTGTACAAGCTTTTTCTCAGACATTGGACATTCCCGACTATGTTAGGTTCAACAAGTATCAAATGGCTATAAGAAAGGATGTCGAGCGTGCTTTTGGAGTGCTTCAGGGTAAATTCAGAATTGTCGGATCTCCCTGTAAGTATTGGCACCAATCTGACTTGAATCTAATTATGAAATGTTGTCTTATTTTGCACAACATCATTATCGAGCATGAGCGTTGGGATACGGATTGGGGAAGGGTTGTTCCTGTTCCACTTCCGGAGCCTACTATTAATGGTCGTGTATTTATGTCATCTCTTAAAAACCTAGAACTACACCTACAACTAAGAAATGATCTTGTCAAGCACATTGTTGCGCGTCCTGGTAGAGGAGCCGCGACAGGGGACTTGTCTAGTCTGAAGGGTTCAAATATGGAATACGTGGTACTTCCATCGTCAAAAGGAAATTATAATGATACAGACTTAGAAGAAGAAGTTGTCCTAGGCCAAAACGAGGATGGGGCATTTCAGTATTACGAAGATTACAATAATCATATCTCAGATGACTTTCCTTATGGAAATGAACATGTTGATGCACATGGACATGTGGGAGACGAATATGAACATGATGGAGATGACGATGAGGATTCTGGTGATGGGGAGGATTATGACGATGAAGAGGAGGATTCCGAGGATGACGATCAGGATGAGGAGGACGATGTTGAGGTTGACAATGACGATCATGTAGGTATGTATGATGATGATGAGGCATAGGATGTATTTCACTGTTCTTTTTTAAGTTTTCGAATGTTACACGCACTTGTAATAACAAACTTTAGATAATTTTTGGGATTCACTTATGTTTTCAAATTATGAAGTTTAGATTTGGTGGCATATGGTTTACAATTACGATAATCCGCGAAATCATGCACACGGTATATGGATATGTATACAAATCCGTGAAATCTATATGTACAGTATATGGATTAGTATACTTATCCGTGAAATCTCATTCAACAGTTAATGGATATGTATACGGTGCATGTATAAAGGATTCAAAATCTCTTTAGAAATGAACACATTAGTTCGACCAACTCTGTTCTCCATCCTCTTGAAAAAAAAAACTTGTTTTAGTCCCAGTTATTATCCACACCACTATTATTTCTTAATTATGGTGGGTTATAATCCGGAGGAAGACGAATTTATAATTAGTTTTCATGTAGAGAATGAAGTAGAAGATGAACAACTAAATAACGCCCACCTTTTGGAGCAGTTGCTGCAAAGGTTAAATATACATAACGGGAATCCGAATGAACGCACGGTGAAGTATCTGAAAACAAGGTTAAACGTTATAACTTCAGACGTGTAAGTATATATAACGACACAGAGATCGTTATATTTATGGAGGGCTGCAGTACCTTCGGAAATCGTAAGAAACTTACCGGTTACCTATGAAACAATCTTTTGAGTATGTGTACTGAATTGTTGAATTATTTAAGTGTAAACTGATATTGTTTTATTTTGTTGTAGGAGCAACATGCTTTGGAAAGTTACCAAAAAAATAAGGGGAAACCTTTTAGATTTTTTAACTCCTATGTCATTTTGAAAAACAGCTTCTCAGAGTATGACCCTCCCCCCTTTGAAGATTCATCAGTTGAATCATCAGATGAAGAGTAAAGAATTAAAATGTTAAGGACATTAAACAACTCACACATACTAATTATTAAATTTCACATTACATCAATTGATATTCGATTAAACTAAAACAACACTTATTCAGCCCATGCCACCGTTCCACACTCAAGGCATCTCCAGTAACGTTTTACATATGATTTTTTTGCAACTGAATGGTGCATTTCCATAAAGAAATAACAACCATCATTTTCACACGGAATCCCATTGGTGCATTCAAACTCCACCTTACCTTTTAGTTTGAAGTTGTTGCAGAGTTCTTCAACTTTTTCTTGTTTGATTGCATCTTTCATTGTATCCTCCAAACATTGTGCTTCTCCCGGACATTTAGGATACTCACATTCCAAATACCTTATCTTCTCTAGTATCGACTCTTTTACCTTCCTAGTGCCGGTGCAACCTGTTTGTGGACATTTTGTATATAGCCATAGGCATTGAAGAAAACTATGTGTATCCATGAAACAACATGGACAAACCTGTTTTGCTTCCACACATACTATTTGTTTTCCATTTCTACTAGAACTGTTGGAATACATTATTTAGGTTGTTTATATGTAAGAATGTATTGAGATTGTTGATGGTAAGAACAAATAAATGTTCAATATTTATATGAAGAAATAGAGTCGTTGAGAAATATGGCCGTTGGGAAATCTAGTCGTTGCGAAATATGGTCGTTGGAAAATAGAGTCGTTGGGAAAAAGATCCCTTGGGCACGAGTTGTTATAAATAGAGCAGTTGGGAAGGAATCTTATATAAGAAAGATAACACATTCTTCTTAGCAACATCAATCTACATATATTCTTTGCAACATTAATCTTTGAGGAGGAAAACAAAGCTAAACATCTATTCAATGGAAAATCAATCAGCAACTACCAACTCAGTCGAAGACATAATTAGAAGATGCAAGCGACCCACTACATTAATTGCTTCAATGGAAAAGGAGATATGCAAAAGAGGTCATCAAGATACTGCGAACGCAACGACATCTTCATCACCTACCAAATTAACATATTTGTTGGATGAAGTGTTAAGAAAAGAAAAGTCCACAAAACAAACCAAATTTTCATCTGGTTGTTTGACTGAATACCAACATAAACGCAAGGAATATGAAGAAAAATGCATGGCAAAAGAACGAGGTCAACAACAATCCCAACTCAGGGAAAGGTTAAAGGATGTAGAAGAACAGACTGAATGCATTAGAAAGTTTTACCTTTTGAAGGATAATTTTCCAGAAGATCCTAAAGATCATACAATCTTCTGGACTAATATTGGTTGGGGTTCTTTCGTTAAAGATATGGGAAAGAAACCACGCTTTAATTATGAACCATCCTACATTTGTTCAAGGACAAATCATGTTAGGAAATTATGCATCAAGTACAATGAATTTCTCAATAGGTACAGAGGTGACCGGTTCGCTGCACAAGATGCATATACAGCTTGGAGAAAAGAACCATTTTATCATTTCGAAGCGGCCTTGATTGTTGAATTTGACACCAGAGAAAATTAATGTGTTCATACATATCTAATCATCTATTCTACATCTATTTAAAGTTTTATTGTCAACATTAGTTTAATGAAGTGATAATGAAGTTATTTATTTAAATTTGGATTTGAATATCGAGTGGTTACAAAACATTCAAAATTAAGTTAACAACAATACCAACTACAAATTTAAGACAACACTTTTAATTTAAATATTTACTATAAATTAAAAAAAAATAACACAATGAAAGATAAAACAATTAGAGTTGGATTACATCTTCATCTTCTGAATATTCAACGCTGATTATACCCTTCCCCTTCAAAATCTCCTTTTGCTTGCGTTGATAATATTTTTTTTCGTTGGGAGCTAAACGACTAAGGTCCATCAACATTATTGCATTGTCTTGATCCAAATGCATTTGTTGTCCATGCATTTGATTAGTCTGTTGTTGAAGCATTTGCAGATTGATTACATCTTCCATTTGATAACTCGGTTGTTGAGTACACCCCCAAAAAGTTTGGTATTGGCATTGTTGTTCCATTCTCATTTTTTCCTTCCTTGTTCGTGTTTCCTTAAGATACTCCAAAATACTAGAATTTTGTTGATAGACCTTATCTTCTTCCATCTTAACCGAAGATGTCCCCTCGTCATCTTCTCTATATATACCTTGCTCGCGATCATTCTTCTGTCTTGCTAGTTTTTTGGCTTTCTTTGTTCCTATAGGACGTGCATTTTCCTTGTATTTCCAACGAGTTTATCCATTGGGAAGAACTTCATTACCATCTTCGAGTGATACAAAGTTACGATGAGATTTAAACAACTCACTATTTTGGATGACAGTCAGTTCATAATTATATCCATGGACCTTTTCTCTAAACAATTCATAACATACATCAAACTTGAATGGTTGTCCTCTTTGATCCTGAAATTGAAGGCGACCATCTTTTGTCTGAAAAATTATAAAACAAACATTAGGTTTATTTCTATTATCACAAACTATATGGAAAAACTTAAAAATTTAATAAAACGTACCAAATCTTCGTGGTTTGCACCGCTTTTGGTTTGCTGATATATAGCGTTAAGAATGGATACGAATTTTTTGACATCTTTTTTAATATGTCTCATCTTGCTTTTTAAATAATCCCAATCTCTTCCATATGGATTTCCATTGCGTTCTACAAAAATTTCATGAATACGTATCCAAAATAGCGGTTTTTTGAGCCGCACCCACAATTTCGTCCATACTCACATAACTAAAAGCAGTAGTAAGATCAACCTCTTCTTGTGCGACAAAATTAAGTACCATTTTGAATGAAACTAAGATAAAAATAAATAAGTGGTAGAATAATTCTAAATCTAAATACCAAAAACGTATAGTAAGATGAAGAGTAAGAAGAAATCAATTGATGTAAGAGGGAGAATATAAAAATCAATTGATTTGGTGTGGTTTGAGTAAAGAATTAGAGTGGTATTTATAGGGGATTTTAAAAAAAATGGTCGTTGGGATCCGACGGCATAGAAAATATAGTCGTTATTAGTGATGAAGGGTTAGGATCGGGTGTGAGAGAGGTGTTAATCAAAAAAGGTCAAACAAATATTAGTTCCCGAAACGAGTACTC
>JAJJWX010004380.1:0-232557 GCA_023529315.1 Papaver bracteatum
GCCCTCACCACTCTAGAGATGACAAATGGTTTCTTTTTCCATTATGTCTTGAAGGTCCTTATATCTCTGGTCTTCATGCATTACCTGCGAATCTCTCAAAATATCAACCATGGGTTTTTAATTGGCCTGGAAGAACTAAAGAGGTATGTTCTCTCCAATCTTTTGCACAATTATCACTATTGTCTTTTTCATATTTTTATATTCTCGCTAACTACTTCAATCTTTCCAGATTGACAGGCTGAAGCTTAACTACCAGAATTTTAGGAAACCCAGTACTCCTTTAATCTTGCCTATCGGAGATAGAAATCTCAAGCCAATTATTACAATTGTACTCGTACGATAGAAACAGCAAGATCAGATTACATAACTACAAGAAAAGTAGTATCGGTCAGGCTTTACAATCCCAATGAAGTATTTAAGTCGTTAACCTGGTTTTATAAGAATAAAACCAAAGGTTAAAGGAGAATCGACTCTAGCTTTAGCAAACTTGTATCACACAGAATGTGTGGGGATTAGGTTTCCAAGTTGCTAGAGTTATCCCTTATATAGTCTTTCAAATCAGGGTTTGCAATCAATGTTAGCTTGCTAACAAAGCATTCAATATTCACCGTTAGATGAAAACCTGATTAGATACAAGCTAATATCTCTCAACCGTTAGATCGAAAACTTAGCCTGCCACACACACATGTACTTGACGTTTTGAGTTCGTGTAACCGTACCCAAACGTGTACAAATGGTTGGTTCAATATTAGTCAACCAAATGGTTAGAAAAATGATAGCTTTCATATCAACCATATTCTTCTTCACCATAACTAGTCCAAATGACTCAAATGAACTAGTTAGAGAGTTGTTCAATTGCTATGAGATCCCAAGTATTAAAAGAAACACAATTGAATAAAAAATGATGTGATTCACTCGAATCATTTCATGAACTATAAAGCCACGGTTTGCAAAATCATTCCTTAGTAATTTAAGATAAGTTCACGAACACCATTTTCAGACATAACCTCTTGAGTTCGCGGACTCAAGTTAACCGGTTGAAGTTAATAAACTCCAACAGAATTTCTCGGGATGAGAACTTCCGTCAGTTCGCGGACTGCACCTGAGCTTCAACTTTAGCAGATATTCTCGGGCTCGAGAACTTATGCCAGTTCGCGGACTGAGTTGTTGTTCACGTTCCGGTTCCACTTGATCAACAAAGTTCGCAAACTTCGGTTCAAGTGTTAAGGACTTATACATATATGTGTTTCCACAACAATGTTTATATCCCACAATGGTTTTATAGTTTAAACTCTCATTTCAATCATTGAAACATTCTCAGAGGACGTTATATAGTTGTTATTCACAAACTATTTTTCGTCAGAGCGATTTCCAAAGTGATTGAAACATAACATGACTTTCGTCACTAGGCAAAGATAAACTTGGGTAAAGCGAAAGCTTTACCCACACCCATTTCGAGAAATAGATAAGCGAGATGTACTCAGCTCGAAATGTCACATGTGCATATTCTTAGTCTATATAGTAAAACGACTTTTGTCTCAAGATTGGTGATAGAGTAGATAGACTTTTGAGTGATAGATAATTTCAAGTCTCCACATACATTTTAGTCGATGAAGATCCACTGGTTCCTTGAGTAGTCCTTCGTCTTGTATGATGATCGCCATGGAGGTCTTGAGCTCAACTACACTTGATATCCTAGTCCAATACATTAGCTATAATAGACTAGAAATCAAGACTTTATAGTTTTGATCACTAAGATTGACAAACATGCTTGAGATAGCAACGCATGCGAGTTTGACCGAGCAGTGCTCTAACAATCTCCCCTTTGTCAATTTTAGCGGCAAAAATATTAATACATATGGAATACAAAAATTATATAAATAAACTTTGTAGCTCCTATTCCACATGGCTAATCTTCAAGAATATTCGAAATCTTTGTCACTTCCAAGTAGTCCAATGATCCCAAAGGTTGTAAGTTTAGCATCATCATTGTTGAAAATCCTTAGCTATAACAATGAGAAAAGCATTGGTTCTCAATCATTGTTATACAGTGTCATAGTATTATTACATAACGTCAAAGTCCAATTGCATCACAACTTCAACAACAATACTATGGTGATACTTCACTCCCCCTTAGTCAATACTCCATCTCACATGGAAACCACTCCCCCTTACATAATGATCCGAAAACCATATGTATTTGTAGTATGAACTACAATTAATTCTCCCCATTTTTGTCAATAAAATTGGCAAAGGTACAATAATGAGATCCTAATGAAATTTCCGTAAGAGACATTTCATGACCAAAGGTAAATGTTTTATCATCTTGTTCATAAAGCCGAGGCTAAATGCATTCATTAAGTAGTTCATAAAGATACAAGATAACCCCAAAAAATTCCACAGTCGCACTCCCCACAAATATTTGGAAATTAAGCACAAGTTCAAAAGAACTCTCCCTCATAAGATGTCATTCCCAAAGGAACAACAAGAACGACCATAATTTCAAGAGAAAAGAGGGATTTCTTTAGACTCAACAAATTGCATACAACTATGAATTTGGAATCCAAAATATTCAATCATATCAACCAAAGAGAACCAAGATTAATTTGACTAAATATGCTCAACACAAGTAAACTTATGGAGACTTAATTCATCGATTAGATTATTCTCATGAGAAGCCATAAATACTCTAATAGGATTACACAATTAAACTAATCACAAAGTAATCAATTCAATTATCCACACTCGACATGAGAAAAATCTATGGAGTGCTAGCTAAATAATCACACAAGATAATTGATTTAGTTCATTTGGGCTCAACACAGGAGAATATGGAACCCTGACTAAGATTATCATAGGAAATGACAACCTTAACTGTACATGTACTCAACATGAGAGAACTCATGGAATACAAACTAAATAACCACACAAGTTGATTAATTTAGTTCTTAATGCTCAACATTTTGCATCTTTATGGAACAACCAACCATGCCAATAAGAAATCGACTTAGTTGTATCGTGCTCAACATAAGATACAAGATGGAACCTTCACGGTAATACATAATAATATGGAACAATTAAGCTCTATATCGTGGATAACAAAACAAGGACCTATTCTATTTTTCCATCACAAAGTGACATAATAGACTTTATCCTTGAATCACAAAAGATTTTAACATATCTTAGATCAACAATTGACAATATAGGCTTAACTTTTGTGTTTTGCCAAAAGTCCATTCATTCCTTTATCAATATTTGCATACCAATACTGAACGACTTTACTTTTGACAAAATATGGGACAATCAAGTTCACGGACATAAAACACACATATCCCATCAAAATATTGCAATATCTAAAACCATAAAGATTAATACTGCAACCATCATCTTCCAAACCAGTTTAGAATTAAAACCAATAAATCTAAAAACAAGAAGATGAAATCATTGGATATAGCTATGTGTAATCACAATCATGGCTATTCCAAAACACTAGTAATTCTTCTAAATAAAACAGAAAACATAGAAGATTTACTAGATATGCTAAGCTCAATCATATAAGTAGAACCCGATCATAAACTAAAGTTCATGGTTGACAGTTTCATGGGTTTCAACATCTTTGAGCTTGTGATTCACATCAACTGCTTCTTCCAAGAAGATATCCTTGTTGAGAAGTTCTTTAACATGTGTCTTCATGAAACCAAGGTTAGCAGCAACCTTTTCCAACTCACTTCTAACCGCACCAAGATCTCTTATTGTATTAACAAGTTGCAGTTTAGCTTTCTCGAAGTACTTTAGAAAGTCATGAACCACTTCAGTAGACACCATATCCTCACTCTTAATATCTTGATGTGAGTAGGCATAAAAGCATGAGGCATTGGGTGCACCATCTTCTACAAGAGTTCTTTTCTTCCTTCCTTTCAATTCTACACTAAAACCTTTCTCAAGAATCCCTTAGCAAAAACACCATAGAGAGATGAATAAGAGGACATTCTTGATAACCCAGATATGACCTAGAGTAGGCGTACGTGAACTTATGTAACTCAATAGGTCGATTATTTAAAGGTTTTGTTTGAAAGGAGGACCTTTAGGGTTTTCAAACTGTAAACTCGAGATGGTAACCCGTGTACTCATCCGAATACAGTATACCTTATAAAAAGAAATAACACTAAAACAAGACCAATACTTTTAGGCAATATTGTCTGCGGGCACTAGTTTAGCTATAAACGATAAGAGTAGAGCTTAACTATGCAAAATGCAATCTGCCAAAGTACACCTAATTTTTTACACATTTTGCTCAACATGATTTTTATGAGCAAATTAATATTCTTGTGATTAATTAGCACAAGTATGAGCTTTGAGCCCATCTAAGGAACTATATCTATGATCGAGTCTCTTTTTCCTTCTGAATTTTGAGAGAGACTCCTTTTGTTTTGAGAAATTACCATAAAACTTACTATCATCAAAACATGAGACGTAGTTTGGATTCTTACCAGAAGAGTCTTGACTTGAAGAGGATGACAACCTGTCAACAATTTCTTTATACCCTTGAATCATCTTTTATCAGGTTGTTTCTGGTATCATCAATTTTTCTCCTTTCCTCTGGGATTCTCTTTAAATCAAGGGAAGCATTATTTTCAGAGAAAATCACTTGATCTTTCCTTAGACGATTCTTATCAAGAATTTTGTTCTGCTTCCTGATATTTGAGGAACTCATTGAACTGACCTTCCTGGTAGCATACACAGGGTTCATATGAAAACCAATAGATTTCGACATACGAATATCAGTTACACCTTTGAGGATTAAGTCTAAGGTGCGTTGAAGTTGAACAAGAGAATTTTTATTCAACTTAGAGTTTCCCTTTTGTTTAGAAGAACCTTTTGCTATACAAAAGTGACATACTTTCTGATCACAAACGTGATTAGTCAGTTTAGTCTGAACATTCTCGTCATGAGATTTCTTCCTTCCATGTGATGTGGAATTTCCTTGATCAGAGGAGACTGGCACAGTTTCCTTGCTTGGAAGGGACTCCGTTTTTTCTTCTGGAGTATTTTCTGTTATAGCAGAAATAGTTTAATTTATTAGACTTCCTAGAGCATCCTTGAATAGAGAGTTTATTCAAGAGACGTTCTATTTCAAAAGCATCCTTTATGAGGCTTGATTCAAGAGTTATACATGAAGAATAGTCTTCAGTATTTTATTTTATTTTGCAGTTTCTAATTACACCAAGAAGACCATTGACATGTTTCTTCAACCGATTAAATCTATCATCTTGGATTCTAATAAGATTTAGAATCAACTTACTCTCTTAAGCTGTTTCCCGTTCATTTAGAGAAGTAAACTCTTTTGAAGGGAAATCGGAATGGTGCATGTCAATATCTTCCTGTCTGATTTTAACAAAGTGTTCGTCTATACTTGAGATTGTAGAATCTTTTTCTTTAATAGACTTTGACATGACAAATTCCTTATTTCTGGTGATGCATTTATCAGAGATACTACTCTTCTCCATAGAGTCAGATCGCTACAAACACAGGCTCGTGAGGTATTTAACGTGTTTGCCTGCTCTGATACCAATTGAAAAAGCGGGAGTCTAACAACCTCACCCAATATTTCGATTAGCAATCTGTATGCACAACTCCGAGTTGTTTTCTAGAGAATCAACTAGACAGATAGACTCAATCAATAGAAAATACTCAAAGAGTAATTATCTCAATCTCTCAATTTGATTTACTCAAGAAAATATGATTCGCGAGTCTAATCAAAGAGAGATAACTTGGATGGTACCAAAGACCAATATCCAAGTGCTAATCGATTTAAATTAAAAACCACTAAGGTCGGATATTCTAATCGATTGAACAACGCACAACCTGTTTTATTTCAATTATATAACAAAATATAATGCGGAATAGAAATAACACAGACACCAGAATTTTGTTAACGAGGAAACCGCGAATGCAGAAAAACCCCGGGACCTAGTCCAGATTAAACATATACTGTATTAAGACGCTACAGACACTAGCCTACTCCAAATTAAATTTGGTCTGGACTGTAGTTGAACCCCGCACTTGATTCCCTTAGATGATCTCACCTACAACCAAGAGTTGCTACGACCCAAAGTCAAAGACTTTAATAAGCAAATATGTCTCATACAGAAAAGTCTACAGGTAATAGATAAATTCGTCTCCCACGAATAAACCTACAAGTTTTGTTTCGTCTTTTGATAAATCAAGGTGAACAGGAACCAATCGATAAAACCAGACTTATATTTCCGAAGAACATCTCAGTTTCATCAATCACCTCACAATAAACTTAATCGATGCAGCGAAGAAGATTATTGAGGAATCACAAACAATGAGACGAAGATGTTTGTGACTACTTTTATCTTGCCTATCGGAGATAGAAATCTCAATCCAATTATTTCAATTGTAATCGTACGATAGAAATAGCAAGATCATATCACACAGCTACAAGAAAAGTAGTATCGGTCTGGCTTCACAATCCCAATGAAGTCTTTAAGTCGTTAACCTGGTTATAGAAGAAGAAAACCAAAGGTTAAAGGAGAATCGAATCTAGCTTTATCAAACTAGTATCACACAGAATGTGTGGGGATTAGGTTTCCAAGTTTCTAGCGTTATCCCTTATATAGTCTTTCAAATCAGGGTTTGCAATCAATGTTAGCTTGCTAACAAAGCATTCAATATTCACCGTTAGATGAAAACCTGATTAGATATAAGCTAATATCTCTCAACCGTTAGATCGAAAACTTAGCTTTCCACACACACATGTACTTGACGTTTTGAGTTCGTATAACCGTACCCAAACGTGTAAATGGTTGATTCAATATTAGTCAACCAAATGGTTAGCCAAATGATAACTTTCATATCAACCATATTCTTCTTCACCATAACTAGCCCAAATGACTCAAATGAACTAGTTAGAGAGTTGTTCAATTGCTATGAGATCCCAAGTATTACAAGAGACATAATTGAATCAAAAACGATGTGATTCACTCGAATCATTTCATGAAATATAAAGCCACGGTTTGCAAAAGCATTCCTTAGTAATTTAAGATAAGTTCACGAACACCGTTTTCAGATATAACCTCTTGAGTTCGCGGACTCAAGTTAACCAGTTGAAGTTAATAAACTCCAGCGGAATTTCTCGGGATGAGAACTTCCGTCAGTTCTCGGACTTCACCTGAGCTTCAACTTCAGCAGATATTCTCGGGTTCGAGAACTTACGCCAGTTCGCGGACTGAGTTGCTGCTCACGTTCCGGTTCCACTTAATCAACAAAGTTCGCAAACTTCGGTTCAAGTGTTAAGGACTTATACATATATGTGTTTCCACAACAATGTTTATATCCCACAATGTTTTTATAGTCTAAACTATCATTTCAATCATTGAAACATTCTCAGAGGGCGTTATATAGTTGTTATTCACAAACTATTTTTCGTCAGAGCGATTTCCAAAGTGATTGAAACATAACATGACTTTCGTCACTAGGCAAAGATGAACTTGGCTAAAGCGAAAGCTTTACCAACACCCATTTCGAGAAATAGATAAGCGAGATATACTCAGCTCGAAATGTCACATGTGCATATTCTTAGTTTATATAGTAAAACGACTGTTGTCTTAAGATAGGAGATAGAGTAGATAGACTTTTGAGTGATAGATAGGTTCAAGTCTCCACATACCTTTTATTCGATGAAGATCCACTGGTTCCTTGAGTAGTCCTTCATCTTGTATGATGATCGCCATGGAGTTATTGAGCTCAACTACACTTTCTATCCTAGTCCGATATTTTAGCTATAGTTGACTAGAAATCAAGACTTTATATTTTTGATCACTAAGATTGACAAACATGCTTGAGATAGCAACGCATGCGAGTTTGACTGAGCAATGCTCTAACATATCCGTTTCATGAAGAACGGTTGATGGCTAACCGTTTTTTCTTGTAAATGGCTAACTATTATTCGTACTCTGTTTATTTCGGGAAATACTGTTGGGCCTAGGCTCTTCCCTAAGCTAACGTGTAAAGGCGATTAGGAATGGATTGGGAAGAGCTATGCCACCCAGTCTAATGGTGTAGATAAATAGAAAACATAATAAAAAATAAGCTAAAACTATTAACTAACATAACCAACTGCATCACCAACTTTATCTTCGAGGTCCATTTTGGACTAACTTTTCACATGACAAAGGTAACTCATCAAATCTAAATTATCTCTCAAAATTCCTTTCAAATCTAAATAACTTCTATTAATAATCAATATATTGATCACAAAACCACCACACTTCCGCCAGCAGCAGCATCACCACCCTTGCTATCATCACCACAACTATTCACATGAGTTGAGTTTATTGCGCTTATTTATTGAAATATGACTACTCATATGAGTCAAGCTTTTTGGGCTTATAAAAACGTTGTCCTTACTCCAAAACAAGATCCCATGAGAGCTGAGACCTATTGCACCTAATTATATCTTTTGAGACACTCTTTCGTATTCTCATTTTTCTTTAATATTAACATTATACGTAATTATTATCGTTAATTAATAAACCATTTACTGCTACCATTTCCGCCACCATTACCACCTATCACCGTCACCATGCCATTATAGTAATGGGAAAATTAAAAAACTATCAATATGGGGAAATGCATTTAATAAAATGACCACGTTTTGTTCTAATTTATTTAATGCCATGCCGTTAGGAATTTCTTCCAGACCCACCTAAAAAGCCAAAGTTTGTTGACCCTGGTCCATCTTTAACCTGAATTTGCTTATTTGTCCACGGAAAAACTTAATAACCTTAAGAATATCACTCACCGACCTTTTCTCTTTCTCCCTCTCCTTGTTTACGCCTCCATTATCCTTTTTTTTTTTTTTTTTTCATACTGTTTCATCTACCATTAAAAAAAATCACAAGATCATCGTCGTCCTGAACACAATCACTACTAGTTTCCGATTCTTCAAGTAGTATCAAAAGGTTTCTTCAACAAAACGAGAGAAGATATAAAAAGCAGCAACAATTGATCTGTTATGTCAATCCATATTAATTTTGGGAGAAAATTAGGTGGTTTGTCAAAAATTGAATTGAATTCATATAATTGATATGATTTTAAAAATTGAGTTGAACTTGATTTTTTTCTTTTCGTGATTTCATAAGTTTAATTTCTACTTTGGTTAATTAGATTTCCTAATTATTTTGATTGTGAATTATTAACAAAACAGAAGATGTTTTAATTATGGTGGTGGTCGTGATGGAGCAAAATCAAGCAACAAAATGGAGTATTGGCTTTGAGGTGGATTCGATTTTGGTTTGGTATTGAGTATGTTTTGTGCATCCAAACAAAGGGCAGATGCTGTCATTCGATTAAGTGAGTTATGTCGAGTGTTCTCGACAAAAATATGATGGTTTTTAAAAGTTGAAATAAGGAAGAGCATAGGGTACAAGGTGATTCACTGTATTGGTGAGAATACCAATATTCCGCAGAGCACGTGTCACGATCTTAGTGGTCGCATACATGATAATTGTGTAGCCCTCGCTATACAGAGAAACCTGAGTAGCAGAGGATACCCTCGTAGATCTGCTTTATCTCCTAATAGACACATTTTTATGTCTAAGTTGTCCTCAATTTTCTGTATTGTTGGTACTCGATTTCTTAATTATTATGGTGTTTTGTGTGTTTGTAGGTATTTTTGGGAAATAAACAATTTTGGAAGAATCAGCTCGAAAAACTGCTAAAGACACCCCTGGAGGACATTTGTTATACGGACCCCCACTTTGGATAAGGGGCAGCCACGGCTATGTGTAGCCCAAATTTGTCCTTAGCACCCACGGCTATTTGTAGGCCATTTATCCATCGCACCCATCTTCTTCCTTTTGAATTTAAAAAATGGCGGTAAAGTTTGGTTCTTCCCTGGCAGAATAGGGTTCGAGAATTCAAGGTGTTTTACTGAGATTCAACTGCCGAATTTGATTGGGTTTTTTCCTTTGAGTATAACAGGCATGGTATGAGATTTAGAATCAGTTAAAATTGGCTGGAAATGAAGATTGAATAGCTCAGGGTGTTATGTATTTTGAAGAGAAAAAAAACCCGATATTGCTGCCTGGTTTTGGGACGATTTCTAGGGAGATTAAAACACCAGAGTCAATTGGATTGGGCATGTTGCAGCTAAGCATGACTGGTAAGTCCACCAGAACTGGAAAATTTTGGCTACATAGTCGGAAAGAAGAAATCAGGAGAGTATGTGTGCATGATGAGTTAACCACGGGATTTCATCGTGTTTGTACGCCTGCTTCTCATGTTTGAATAGATCTTGGTTGCAGCAGAAATGAGTAGAAGACGAATAAGGATATTTGACAGCAACAAGATTGCGTGAAGAATTAAATCAGGGAAGAAAATTCCCGTATCTTGCATGGATATATTCTTGATTAACTGCCGGATATATTGGAGTTATGAGGGTTTGTTCTCGGTCCAAATGAATATATATATAGGCCTATGGGATCACATAGGAGGTTTATGAAGAGTGTAGGGTGAGAACAGAGTGTAGAATTAGAGTTGCAGAGAGTTGCTGCAGCCATTAGAGAAGAACACGAAGAACAATAGACTGCAAGGATTAGTCGTTTTCTAGTGTCTTAAAACTGTTACGTTTTCTTCCAGAAAATTACAATTGCTTTTGCGACTATTCTGTGCTATAATTTTGTAACAGCTTCATTGCAACATTTGTAACACCCGTGGACCATCGCAAATCTCTGTTTTATCTTATTTCTCCAATAAAAACACCATTTGAGCTATGAATTACCTTTTTGAGCGTGTTTTCACTATGTGGAGCTAGAACCCATCACTGGGACGACGGAGGAAGCTGTTTTTCACCCATGTGGTAATTCTATTTAATTCCTTTATGACTATTTACACTATTATAATCGATTTATGATTTGTCTTGATTATTTGTGATTTCGTTAGATGTCGCATGCTTAGTCTTAGGTACTTTAGATTCGTCATGCTTGTGACTTACATATAATTCTTTATAAAATCTACCTTGACAAAGATTTAGAGTCAATGTTTGTTATTTTATGAGCTTTAATTGTCCGGAATTAATAGTTCAACCGCATGAATGTGAGAATTGGTGGAATCCCGAGTCCCAGTCATCTCTTCATCTTGTGACAATATTTTGTATATATTTTTCTTTTAGTTTATTTTATTAATTCTTAAAATCAATCTCATCAAGTCCGAGTGAACGACAACCTTTCTTTCCACTATCTAAAATTTGATCAATTTTTGGCGCCGCCGACGCGAACTTGTGTATAGATTTGTTTTTTAGGTTTTATTTTTATTTTTATAAAAAAACGCACCCCAAGGGTATATTATTAAAGAACAAGGGCTCCAACACCTTTTTGAATAATAATGCCTAGTCTGTAAAAAAAATAAAATAATAACAATCAGGGGAGGAGGATTAGATGATTAACAGAATGGAAAACCAGGAATCAAAGCAGAACAATCCAGGCTTCCAATCGCCGGAAAAGTCTTCCCAGAATCGCCTTTTTATGCGTTTTGGTATTTCTGTTTGCTTTCATATTCAGAGCTAAGCTAAAGAAAAAGAGAAAGTGCTGAAAAGAAAGGCAAAGCCCAAGAAAGAAAGAGAAGGGAAATCCAAAAGGAGTGAAGAAGAAGATTTTTGTTTATATTATTATTTATTTTCTTTCAGATTTTATTTTATTTTCTTTTATTTTTTTAGAAACTGTATTTAGGGTTTATTTTTTGTAATCTTTTATTTTTGGACGTTTTTATTTTTTTATTTTTGGACATTGGACATTATTTTTAAAACCCTAAGGAAGGGTTAATTTAAATATAAACTGCACAGGGAAGGACGACAGTTACGATACTGTCTCAACCCCTCGGGTTCGTACATGACATAGGAGTCGTGGCCCGAGTCGACTTCAACGGTTCATCCCCCGTCTGTAATGAGAGGTAAGAATTCTAAACACCCGCGAATCCCCTGTTAACGGGTTTACTGGATGATTTTATATGCATATATGTTGAGGTATTGAATACGGCTGCTTTAATTTCCTAGTAAAGGGCAAGGCCTGGCTATACAAGATAAGGGTTCGGATTTCATCACCGTTCTCTTCTTGCCCGCCTTAGGAAAATGATACCAAACGCGGACCTAAGCTTAAAATACTGACTAGAACGAGACCGATAGGGTAACGAGCTTAATAGGAAAGTCATACGAAAAATATTGGTTACTCTTTTAAGCATACTTCGAAGTTCATGATGGTTTCTGTGAGTTGAATGCGTGACTTCACCGCCTTGTAATGCGGTGAGGCCTTGGGTATCAAAGCTCCACGTAGCTTCCCTCGCATCTATTCAACTTACTTAAACTCGGATTGATTCCAGATGGGTTTGCTTAAATTGTAACGAATTCCCTTTCGAAGGATTAAAAGCTGGTGTAGAAACAATCTAAGTGGAGCCATCATGCTTTTTGTTTGCTTTGAAATCAGTAGGTTTTTTATGGTCGAGTCAACCTTATTTGTGCTTGTGTAAAATTCTCTTGCAGATAGGATGTCAAACTGGTATTATAATAGCCATAACAATGAATATGAATATCCAACTGAACAATATGGACATCACTCTTTTTATGACCATAGTGTGAATAGTGTTTGGGAACGCCAAACTTTTGAAGGTTATGGGTCATACCATGGTGAGACCAATTACTATCCACACGCCAACCGGTCGTACGAGCAAAATTTTTCTCTACTAGAGTCACCACGTAAGTTAGCCGAGTCGACACGTAAGTTTGCATAAATAAATAACTTAGTTATGGACAAAAGCAATGGAACGAGTGAATTTTGTTTCCTAGATTCAATCAGGAAGTCATGTGAGTCGAGTCACGAAACCATCAGAAATTCATGTGAGTCGAGTCACGAAACCATAAGGAAGTCATGTGAGTCGATTCAAAAGCTTTTGTTAAAGGCCCAGAACAGAACTGCTCAAAATAATCTTAGTGTTTCCAATAGTACCCTTGAAAATGAGGATAATTATTTGCATAATCAAGATGATGAGGTTAGAATTGGTGACACTAATTTAGATGAGGTTCAACCATTTTCATGTTATTATAATGATGATTATGATGAGGATATCGTTGATGAAGATTTTGAAATAAATAGGCATAGTGATCATGAATTTGTTACTCCAATTGAGCTTAATAATGATAATGTTTCTAGTTCAAATCCAAATAATTTTAATAATTATTCACCTATTCAAAAGGAAGAGGATTTGACTAGAGATACCACCGTTTTAGACGATGTAGTATTCCATTTTGATTATGAAGCCAATGATGGTTTAGAGGAACGAGTATATTTTGAGTCTAGCGATTTAGAAACAATAGACTTAGAAAAAGAAAATGAACTCGTAGAGATGAGTGAGGATGAACCTGACTTAGAAGAATCAATTTACCATTTTCAGGAATCAGATGACCTTGAAATTAGGGAAGTTGTGACTAGTCTTTTTAGAGACATTGAAAACTCTAAGTTTGGGGGTGATTATCATTCTCCATGTGCCTTAAATCTTAGAAAGGTCCCTAACTTGGGACTTGACATATGTGCCTCAACCATTTTAAAAGATTATCTTCATACACTTTTTCCTAAACCTAGTTGTGTCCATAAAGAAGTTCAGTTGTTAGAAACCCATCCTCTGGTTGATGTGGTTAGCCCAGGCTACGGTACCTCGATTGACTTTGTTTTCCCACCAAAAACCTTCCTTCCAATTGTGGGAACTTATGAATTTCATATGTGTCAGTTATTAAGTTTCGAGACTAAACCTAATTACTTTAGGAGATTAGGGTCGACATATTTGTTTAAGGAAGACCAACATTCTCTTTTTGGTCAGCTCTGTAAGTCAAGTCTGATTGACTTAGAGGATCCCCAGTTATTCAGGTTATTGTTATGTGCTTCTAAGTTCTTAATTGAGTATTTCTAGACTCTAGAACCTGATCTTCAGGATACTTCCTTTGAGGAAATCTAGTCGATGATTTTTTTTTTATTTAGACCCTTTTATAGAGCCTGAACCCGAACCACAACTAGATGCAGCTGTCTTAAAAAAAATAGATAAGGGTGTGTTGGATATCTTCCTGATTTGTTGCAGTCTCCTCTTCTTATGGTTAGAACTTTTTGATCCAGATGATCCGCAGTTATTCTGGCTGTTGCTATATGATTCTATGAGATGACTAATTCTATCCGATGTATGGCCGAAGACTTTGAACTTAGCACTTCTTGGGAGGTAACCCAATATTCATGCGACAGGGTAATATCTTTCCTTATCTCTTTTGCTTAAAATGGTAACAGTTTCTCCTTGTTCATGCTTTAATTTCATCTTTTGAACATTGAGGACAATGTTAGATTTATGTTTGGGGGTATGGGAGAAACCTTTTAGTTGCAATATCAATAAATAAACTCCAGAGCCTAGAAATTTATGTATATTAAGGTCGACACTAACTAATCTAAGTGGATGGAAACATTTTGGTTGTAGGAGTTGAGGAACCAATCTGATTAGATGGAAACATCTAGAAGAGTCTATTCATAAAAGCACATAGCTCAGGTGTTAGAATAGAAAACATGGTAGTTTCGCCATATCCTCGTGACGGAAACATCGAAAGAATCCTGATCACTTCTTTTTTTTCCTTTTACCATTGCTAGGGTAAAATAGAGTGACTGAGATATATAAAAAAAAAAGACCAGACCACTAGACCAACCGGAATAAATACAATGAAGTCAACCACTGGTACCCTTGTATATGCCAGCTGAGTTGACCTAGAGTTAGGATTATCGACCACTGGTTCCCTTGTATATGCCAGTGTGTTGATATTAGTCCAGACCATTATCTCAGTCCATTAGGATAGGTTCACCTTAGTCAACATCATCCACGTTTTTCTCTACATCCATCTTCTTAATCTATCCATGTGATTGGTTGAATCCGATTTATGATGTCCAGAAACTATCTGAGTAGCGCTCTGTCACTTTATATGAATTTTAGTATGCTTGAGTGCAAACTCTTGTACATCAATTGGAATTTCGCATCAGGGTACTTCCTCATGTAGTCAATAAGTATGCCAACCAAGGAGATTCTTTAGTGCCTTCCAAGGTTCTGCGTAAATAGCTAGGGTCTGGAGTAAAGGTTTTGTGGGTACACCTCTGGTAAACCCTTCAGAGACAAGTTTAACGGCTTGCTGCACGCTCTAAGTGTAGTTATTTTATTTTCTAGATTAGATTTTCTCGAGGACTAGCAAATAATAAGTTTGGGGGTATTTAATAGACACATTTTTGTGTCTAAGTTGTTAATTTTCTGTATTGTTGGTACTCGATTTCTTACTTATTATGGTGTTTTGTGTGTTTGTAGGTATTTTTGGGAAATAAACATTTTTGGAAGAATCAGCTCGAAAACCTGCTAAAGACACCCCCGGAGGAAATTTGTTATACAGACCCCCACTTTGGATAAGGGGCAGCCATGGCTATGTGTAGCCCAAATTTGTCCTCAACACCCACAGCTATTTATAGCCCATTTATCCATCGCACCCATCTTCTTCCTTTTGAATTTGAAAAATGGCGGGAAAGTTTGTTTCTTCCCTGGCAGATTAGGGTTCGAGAATTCAAGGTGTTTTAATGAGATTCAACTACCGAATTTGATTGGGTTTCTTCCTTTGAGCATAACAGGAATGGTATGGGATTTAGAATCAGTTAAAATTGTCTGGAAATGAAGATGGAATAGCTCAGGGTGTTACGTATTTTGAAGAGAAAAAAAACCCAATATTGCTGTCTGGTTTTGGGACGATTTCTAGGGAGATTAAAACACCAGAGTCAATTGGATTGGGCCTGTTCAGCTAAACATGACTGGTAAGTCCACCAGAACTGGAAAATTTGGGCTACATAGTCGAAAGGAAGAAATTAGGAGAGTACGTGTGCATGATGAGTTAACCACGGGATTACAGCGTGTTTGTACGTCTGTTTCTCATGTTTGGATAGAGCTTGGTTGCAGCAGAAACGTGTAGAAGACAAATAAGGATATTTGACAGCAACAGGATTGCGTGAAGAATTAAATCAGGGAAGAAAATTTCCGTATCTTGCATGGATATATTCTTAATTAACTGCCGGATATATTGGAGTTATGAGGGTTTGTTCTCGGTCCAAATGAATATATATAGGCCTATGGGATCACAGAGGAGGTTTATGAAGAGTGAGGGGTGAGAACAGAGTGTAGAAATTAGATTTGTAGAGAGTTGTTGCTGCTGCCATTAGAGAAGAACACGAAGAACAATAGACTGGAAGGATCAGTCATTTTCTAGTGTCTTAAAACCGTTACATTTTCTTCTAGAAAACGACTGGTTGCTTCTCACGATCGTTTCGTGCTATAATTTTGTGTGACTTCATTGCAACATTTGTAACACCCGTGGACCATTGCAAATCTCTGTTTTATCTTATTTCTCCAATAAAAACACCATTTGAGCTATGAATTACCTTTTTGAGTGTGTTTTCACTATGTGGAGCTAGAACCCATCACTGGGACGACAGAGGAAGTTGTTTTTCACCCATGTGGTAATTCTATTTAATTCCTTTATGACTATTTTCACTATTATAATCGATTTATGATTTGTCTTGATTATTTGTGATTTCGTTAGATGTCGCATGCTTAGTCTTAGGTACTTTAGATGCGTCATGCTTGTGATTTACATATAATTCTTTATAAAATATACCTTGGCAAAGATTTAGAGTCGATGTTTGTTATTTTATGAGCTTTAATTGTACGGAATTAATAGTTCAACCGCATGAATGTGAGAATTGGTGGAATCCCGAGTCCCAGTCATCTCTTCATCTTGTGACAATATTTTGTATATATTTTTCTTTTAGTTTATTTTATTAATTCTTAAAATCAATCTCATCAAGTCCGAGTGAACGACAACCTTTCTTACCACTATCTAAAATTTGACCATCTCCTCCCATGAAGAGATACCTCGACGATCAAGATATAAAAAGTAAATCCTAGTCTAGAGAGAGGCAGCTGGCGAAGGGATAGAGGTAGATGACATATCTAATCAACATTAAATGCACAAATCTCTTGTATACACGCATAACCAAAGCACGTGGAAAGAGATGATATGGCGGAACCTGACCGGTGAAGGCTAGCGGTGAACGAAGGTACAATATGTACTGAGGCTAGGAAATTCCCTAAGGAACGTGGGTTAGCTGAGGTGGCAGAGTTCGACTGGAGAAAGCACGCGGTGAACCTAGAGCATAAGGGGCTATAACTACCAAGCATAAGGGGCTATAAATACCAAAGACAGCAAAGATATACCTAGATCATAAGGGGCTATAAATACCAAGCTTCACCAACAAATTAAGGGCATTCAATATCTAGGATAACAAGATCTAGTCTTAAGCTTATACCTCTTTAATGTTTAGAACTTAAGTATTTACTTGAACTAGAGTTCTCTCTATTACTTTGGGAAGCATTTAAGATATTTGTAACCACCATAACTTAATACAAACAAATCACTCATTACCCCGTGGATGTAGACAAAAGTCGAACCACGTAATCTCTTGTGTCTCATGATAACTTAGTAGCATTTACATTACATTAGTGTTCTTTGTTATTATTGTGATCTTAGATATCTTTGATTACTTAGAATTTTCAGTTCAACAGAGGTATCAATACTACTTAGTATCAGATCCTCAGAGCTGTATACATTGCGTAGACTATGGGAAAATTAGTAGTTACAGTTTGGCGCTAGAAGGATTTGCTCACCAGCTTGAGTTTTTATATTCTGTCATTTATTTTAACTTACGCATCTTCTTTAACGAAGACATCTGAGTTCAACAACGGTGAATCTCACTTTCTAGTGATTTTTTCATCTATTTTTTTCGCAAGTTCTTGGAGTTCATAGCCCCTAAAGACTCGCAATTTTACAGATTTACAAAAATCTCTGCAAAAATGCACTCAAAAAACGTTAAAACTTTTGTTTTGTACTAAAAACAACCTTTCTCGATAGAGTATCCCTCAGATATGAGTACCTCTGAGCACTGAGGAATCCCAGCGAGAATTTAAGGGAGAAAAAAATATTTTCAGGCATTTAATACCCCATCTTTGGAGAAGATCTGACACCTTTTTCAATTGTTTTCAACATTTAAGGTTGTTTTTTCCAAGGATGTCATAAGAAATTTAATACCTGTCTTTCTAGACATCATTTCAGTCATTTTTCTAAAAAATCTACTTAGCCGCCTTCTATGTCAGAGCATTAATTTCCACTTTTGACGAAGGCACCCAAGTAGCAGATTTTTCCACTTCTACTATATCAACAACATAACCAGAAACCTAAAGCATGTGGAAACCAAGTGATGTACCAACAAGCTCGCGTCCAGCAGTTACTCACCTTATACTTAGAAGCAACAAGCTACGTTGTGAGCGCAGTATTAGTACGAGACCAAGGGCAAGGAGAAAAACCCATTTACTACATCAACCTTATACTTAGAAGCAACAAGCTACGTTGTGAGCGCAGTATTGGTACGAGACCAAGGGAAAAGAGAAAAACCCATTTACTACATCAGTAAGACACTCAGTTCAGCGGAGCGTAACTACACCAAGGTGGGGAAACTTATATATGCCTTAGTAGTGGCAACACAAAAACTAAAGATATATTTTGATGCATATACCATCCGATTCTTCATGAAGGCTCAGATAGGTCAAATCCTCGATGACATGGAGAAAATTGGAAGGGTGGCAAAATGGAATGCCATGATCAGTTCCACATAATTTTCGAAACAAGGAAGGCTGAGAAATAAAAAATCTTGGCAGATTTCCTAGAATATCTACCTCTCAGCGATAAGAAGAAATAGATAACATCACATGAATGGAAAAAGAAAAGCAAGAACCCGAAGACCTGTTAGAACCTCAGAATTCACGAAGGTGGGAGATATTCGTATATGGCTCCTCCAACGGCGAAGGTGCATGCATAAGGATTATAATAACAACCCCTACTGGAGATCGACTCATCTACGCATTCAAGTTAGAATTCAAACAATACACCAATAACATCACAGACTATGAGGCGGTCATACATGGTCTACGCTTGGCACCGGGCTAATCAGATGTTCATCTGACTAGTGACTTACAGTTGGTCATTAGACAAATTGAGCTCAAATACCAAACTTTGGATCCAGTTCTATCTTCGTACCTAAATCTAGCTTAGTAGCATGCGTCTAAGATCAGCGACATAACATTCAGGCGTGTCTACCGAAAAGATAACAGACACGCAGATACCTTGGCAATCATATCATCAATGCTAAGGGATAGAAACACTACCACCGTGAAAATTAAAAGAATATATGAACCTTCGATAGAAGGACCTATCTCAGGTGCCGAGGAGGCTTTGGCCGTTCAAACTCGAGCCATGAGAGAAGCAGATAAAGAAAAAGAAGACAAAGAAATAAAAGAATCATATAACGAAGCTGAAGATTCCGATAAAGATCAATCCATGTCAGATGAAGGAAATGAAGATGAAGCGGAAGATGATTGGAGGATTCCAATTCACCAATACCTTTACAAAGGTATCTTACCACCCGATATTAAGGAAGCTCGGAAACTCGAATCAAAAGCAGCAATATACATCCTTCATGATTGAATACTGTATAGGAGGTAATTTCTCATACCTCTAATTCGGTGCCTCTCACGAACCGAAGGGAGGAAAATAATCCACGATATACACAACGGAGATTCCGGCAACCATAGCGGAAGAAGGTCCTTGGAAGTCAAAGCCAAAATGCAAGGATACTACTGGATAAGCATGGATGAAGATTCAAAGAACGTGTCTAAGCGGTGTGAAAGATGCCAATGCTTTTCCAGAAAGATCAAAGCACCAGCAACAGAGCTAAACTCAGTCATCATCCCATGGCCATTTGTCAAATGGGGGGTTGATATTGTCGGATCCTTGATATATGGAACCTCGAAAAGAAAATATCTTATTGTGGCCACGGATTACTTCACCAAGTAGGTGGAAGCAAAGGATTTGGTAAGGATTAAGTACACATATGTCTTTAAGTTCTTGTTTGAGAAAATCATATGCAGGTTGGGAATACCAGCCGCCATAGTCTCTGACAATAGCAAGCAACTGCAAGGAAAGAACATCGACATGTTGTTCGATACTTTAAACATTCTGAAGAAAAAAAAGTCCACTCCTATATACCCTAAGAACAATGGAAAAGCGAAGGCGTTTAACAAAGCTATATCAATGAACTTGAAGAAAAAGCTAGGAGCTTAAAAGAAGAGATGGTGCAAACAACTGTACAATGTCCTATGGGCCTATCGAACTACAAAAAGGTCAACTACGAGAGAAACCCCATTCTTGCTAACCTACGGAGCTGAAGCAGTCATCCCAACAAAGATAATACTTCCAACAACAAAAACGGAGGCATGGAGAGAAGAATCTAATAACAGACTTGATGTTGGAAAATATGGATGCTCTTGAAGAAAGAAAAGAAGTAGATGTTCAAAAGATGGTGAATTACCAACGAAGGTTATCTCGGGAATACAACAAACGGGTCATCCCTAGAAACTTTGTGGTCGAGGAATATGATCTATGACAGATACCACCATATCAAAGAAATAAGGAGTGGGGAAAGCTAGCTCCGACATGGGACGAGCCCTACATCATACATGACATCGCCGGAGAAGGGTCTTATTACCTAAGAATGCCAAAAGGTGAAGTATTACAACACCCTTGGAATGATATGTACCTAAAAAAGTACTACCCGTAAGAGAATGGTGATTACTCAGGAGAAGAAAGGAATAGGCCATGACCCTCCATGTTCTATCCCTGATCAAAGGTATTATAAACCTTACTAATCAATGAAAGAAACTTTTTTGCTAAAAATTTAATTTCGATTAATACAATTGGGTTAGAATAGACACCCTCTGTCAGGATTAACAATGAGACAAGGAAATACATAACTACGCATATGTCAATACTAGGATCCTCGGGGCAATATCTCCCTTCATGAGGCAGTAAGAAAAACTAAGATATCCTTTATAGAGATACCTTGTCGAAGTAAAGCAGTCTTCGCGCTGAACGCGTAGGGTTACATGAAAACTATTGCCCATGTAGGAACCTTCGCCACCACAGTACCTTCTGGCCAAAGGATACTAAGGTAGGACGATGAATGTTCCACCAAAGGTTAAGCATACCTTAGCACCTTGTGATAAATTGATTGTGCAATCAATTAGATACAATACGTCTACAAACAAAAATGTACATGCAGTAACATAGGTGAAATAATAATGTTACCAAAATATGACTGACGTGTCTTAAAAGTTGTAGATAAAGAAGGTTCAAACTTTCACAAAACATTGTTTCAAAGAAAGACAATACAAGGGCACCTCAACTGAGGTCACAACACAACAAAGAGTCTGATTAAGCTAAGATGGATATGACAAAATCAAGGGTAAGGAAGACGAGGAAATACTACTCATTTAGCTTGGAGCTCAGCTTCGGCAAAGGCATTGTTGATATAATCGATGGCCGACTTTTCGAACTGCACCTTCATTTGGGAGGCCTGATCCGCCAAATCCAAGGCTGATTTCTGATGAAACTCTGTCTCTGAGCACTAAGCTGATTATTGACCTGTTGAAATGCCTCATATTTAAACATAGCTGCAACATCAAAATGACGAGCTATCTCCAACGAAGATATTTGGCCCTCAAGGAGATTGATCTTGACATTTTCACCCACCAGCTGCTCCTAGAGACCTGAAAATACGAAAGGAGTAAATAATGAGAAAAGGAAGCAAAGGGCACAAAGAATGCTGCTGGGATATAAGAACCCTAAATCTACATCCGGCATGGGTAATGGGGTTTTCTAAACTATGATGGGCCTCATCAAGGTCAACCTCAGCGGCTTCGAGATCCTCCACAAGGGTATCTCGTTCAGTCCGAAGATCCTCAACATCAATCCGGAACAAAGCGTTCTTAGAGGATAAAACTTGGTAATCATTCTCTAACTCTTCCAATCTCTTAACCAAGGATGCATGGGACATAGAAGAAGACACAGATCCAGTATCGACAATTCTATTCTTAAGAGAACAGACCTCTGAATACAAAACATTACGCTTTACAGTAACCTTAGCCAAGGAAGCACAGACATCTTCGAAATCTGTATGATACTTTTTACGGATGATTTTTTGGGCTGAGGGGCGTTTCTCAACTAAGGAAATATCCTCATTTTGCTTTAAAATGATACCCTCTTTCCATTTAAGGGATTCATCATATTCTTTACGGAGCAAATACATCTGCTTCAAAAGATCTGCGTTATGGGATGATACAAGAGATATTTGGGCCTCGTTATGAACGGTCACGTTCATCAACCTATCAGACTTCTTCTGATAATACCAAACATCGGAGGTCAACTTAGCTACATGCTCCCGGAGATGTCTAAGCTTACTAGAGCTACCAGCTGGCAGGCGTAGGTTATCTCGGGACTATGCAACCAAACAAGAATGAAAACGAATCCAAGGGAAAAAAGGAACAAACCTATGGCTTTGGAGGACTCAGCAGCCAGAGAAGAATCAACATCTTTGCGCCCATCCTCAGCAACTTTAGCAGCATTGTTAGCTCTCTCAAGAGCCAGAAAACAATCCTCCAAGGATTTCTGAGTCTTTTTCAGATCATCCTCCAACGAAGATACTTTAGCAACAGAAGCAGTACCACTGGACGAAGGTTGTTGTGCACTAGCAAAGGCATAGTCTTGACGAGCACGCTCCAACAGAGAACTCAAGTGAGTACATTTAGACTTGTAGAACTTAAAAAAGGTATAACCAACATCGATTTGTTTGCAAAGATGTAAACAACGGAGCATAAGAACAGACGGAGGTTCAAAAAAAATAATGAAATAGTAAGGTAAGAATCACTTACTGAGAACATCGACAAACGAGGAAGGAAGCCTCCATCTCTTAGATGCTACCCCTGTGGATTTCACTAAAGCTATGACTAGAGCGAAGGCATTCTGGGTCAAAGAATATATCCTTAGCCACACGATACTGAGCATATAGAACATCTAACTACGAAGCTACCTCCAAAGAACCATACAGTTGGTGACGATCAACCTCAACAGAAAAGGGACCCTTTGAATCCTGTATAATGGCTTCAAGGATAGCATCGTCAGAACTCCCAAGGCTCAAGATCTCGGGCAGCTTACCATTCTTATACTCAGCAACAACTCCACCAATCGCTTGAGAGCGAGCGTGGGGTACGAGTACTAAACCCTCACCACGACGAAGAGACGACATGGTGGACGAGTTGGGAACCGAAGAAAGTGCTTGAGCACCACCTAAGTCCATATCACCGGCAGAAGTAAGATTTCCCAATACGGTCCAATCTGGTGACGAAGATGGAGGCCCAAAAACCTTGCTAGCAGGGGAACTAGAAACATACTGAGTGCTCCCTAACGAGGTGGGCATAACATTGAAGGAGAATCTATCCAGTAAAATCACAACCTTCTTCTTCAGCTAAGAGTCTGTGCTATTAACCCTCACCTCCAGAGTAAACCCTTCGTAAACGATCCACTCGATTAGAGCGAAGTAGCAGGAGATGACGAAAGACTCTTGTAAGATACCACTACAGCACCAGTAGTAGCCGAGATGACAGGTTGCAAATCACCAGGGGCAGAAAACGAAGGTACCTTTGGAAACAAAGTAAGAGTCAGAACTTGAACACTAACATGGCTCACGAATGAAGCATCATCACCAGCTGGGAGGTTCTCACCCTCCACAGAGAAAGCACAGATAAGACTGGGGATATTATTGGAAAAATCTTCCTCAATATCATCCAGATGAGGGATAAGGCTAGTATCCTCAACATCCTCCATATCTTCGCCATCCGGACCCTCATCACCAGCCTTTGGATCCTCATCAGATTCCTCAAGATCAATCACAGCCTTCAACTTGACTTTTATCTTGGAAGACTGTGGAAAAACACATGCGCAAGCTAAGGATTAGGGGAAATATACTAGGAAAGCATACAAGCACAACGGTATGGCTAGGATATAATCCTTACCTCCGCATGTGTTGGCATAGCTGCATCAGCTGAAGCCTTTATTTTCCTGGTCCTAGTGGTTACAGAATTACGAGCAGAGCCCAAAGCAGTCCTAGCAATAGAATCCGGGGCGGTTCTAGTAGAAGAAGCAGGGGAAGACTACAAAAGAAGGCCATCAGAATACCAAACAAAGACTACAATGCAAAAAATGAAAAACCTCAAAAGAAAGTGAAGGTTACCTCATGAGAAGCGGCAGGGTTGAAAACCCAAGGATGATATCCATCATAATTCTTAGGCAAGGAGAAAGATGTACGAGGTACGTTTGGATCTGCGGTAGTAAAATCGTAGGCCCAAGGACCCACTACACGAATAGGAGTACGATTCCAGCAATCATCATGATCAAGATGGACGCGGTCAGGCTTCGGCAAAGGTAGCTTAGCAGAATAGGGGATAATAGTCAAACCAGTCTTATCAATATCCTCCAATAGACGAAGGTTGTTACCCTCCCTATTCTACTTAGTAGTAACATGGATACGACATGGGCCAACACTCCAAGAAAGAAGGTTACTTTTCTGAATAGCATCAGCATATGTAGCATTGAAGTTGGCAGGAGTGTAATCCTCTCGCTTAGACCTCCAAGCAGCAAAAGGGTTATAAGACTTCAAAGTAGTCTTTCCCTTACTACGGTACCAACACTCACGAAGGGCACGCCAGTAATTATCAATGTATTGCATGACTCCTCGGGACTGAGTCTTGTTCGATGGGTCATCCCTAGTAGACAAAAATTCATAGTAGAAGGGATTCTTTCTACTAAAGAAAGGAAGGAGCATACCTGCAGCAAACTGGCCAACACAAATCAAAAGGTTTTTCTCATCGTAAGGAAAATCCCGGATTAGGGACTCGGTGAGAACATCAGGGCCATTGACAAAGCAGATCTCAAACTCATGGAGGCGAAAAGAATTGACAATCTCAGCCAGGGACAAGTGAGCATGCCTATCTTTATCACGCAGTTGCAACCTTTGAAGCTCATAGTGAGGAGGAGGAGGAAGATCCTCAACAACAACCTCTTCAACCTCAGGATCCGCAGCAGCCTCAAGACCTACAACCACCTTAGTACCAGCAGGTACCTCCGTTTCCTCAAGAGGTGGAGAAATTTTAGCGTCTGGATGATCCATGCACGGAGGTCTCTCAGTAGACGATCTAGGCTTCGTATCTTTACACGCAGGTTTCTTCGGAAGTCTCATGATCCCTAACATTAGCAGGAAGAACAGTCCATCAACAATGGCAGACTGGAATTACAGTCGACCCAAAAACAAAGTTGGGGAAAAATGTTAGTACTTTTGGCATGGGTTTAGCAAAAACCAACCAAAGAAAGCTACTTCATCCTCCCAAAAGGCAAAAAAAACGGAGTATGGCCGATCAAACACATTCAAAATTTTGCAGACATTGAGAAATCATGATACATTCATGGTAAAAAACACGAAAACAAAACGAACATATGTTCTCAAACAACACAGAGAACACATAAAAAGTTATAAATGTTGCATGCAAACGTCCAAGAACATCAATGACATTCAATAACAAGTAACCAAAATTGAAGCAAGGTGAATCCAGAGTAAAAATTTAAACAACCAGAGAAGAAGCAAAAGGTCACTTACTTGTATGAGGTGATCGAGTGTTGAAGAACCAGAGCCTTTGGAGAATCAATGAAAGGCTAACAATTGAAAGCAGAAGAAGAAATAAAATCTCTGAGAAAGGGATGGAGAGCGACAGTTCGGGAAGAAAGAAGGGAGTTAATGAAAATTCCTTCTCTTTGTCTTCTTCTTATAGGCGACTGAAGAATCCAAAAATTTGAATGTCCCAAAATTCAAGGGGAAGTTATTGCATGAAGGGACACATGGGGACCACCTAACTAGTACGTGCAAAAATGGCAGCGTTACAGAAGTTTTTCCTCCAATCCTACCAAACGGTAGAATATGAAAGAAAAGGGGAAAACTGTGAATACCAATATTCCGTGGAGCATGTGTCGCGATCTTAGTGGTCGCATACAGGATAAATGTGTAGCCATCTATATACAGAGAAACATGAGTAGTAGAGGATACCTTCGTAAATCTACTTTATCTCCTCCCAAGAAGAGATACCTCAACGGTCAAGATATAAAAAAGTAAAGCCTAGTCTAGAGAGAGGAAGCTGGCGAAGGGACAGAGGTAGATGACATATCTAATCTGCATTAAATGCATAAATTGCTAACCAAAGCACGTGGAAAGAGATGATGTGGTGTAACCTGACTGGTGAAGGCTAGTAGTGAACGAAGGTAAAATCTGTACTGAGGCTGGGAAGTTCCTGAAGGAACGTGGGTCAGCTGAGGTGGCAGAGTTCGACTGGAGAAAGCACGCGGTGAACGAAGGTACCATTTGTACATAAGGTATACCAGGAACGATGGACCCAAAGACAGCAAATATATACCTAGAGCAGAAGGGCCAAGCTTCACCAACAAATTAAGGGAATTCAATATCTAGGAGAAGAAGATCTAGTCTTAAGCTTATACCTCTTTAATGTTTAGAATTTAAGTATTTACTTGAACTTGAGTTCTCTTTATTACTTTGGGAAGCATTTAAGATCTTTGTAACCACCACAACTTAATACAAACAAATCACTCATTACCCCGTGGATGTAGACAAAAGTCGAACCACATTTTTTTCTTGTGTCTCATGATAATTTAGTAGCATTTATATTACATTAGTTTTCTTTGTTATTATTCTGATCTTAGGTAGATTTCATTACTTTGCATTATCAGTTTAACAGAGGTATCAATACCACTTTGTATCAGATCCTCAAAGCTGTATACATTACATAGACTATGGGAAAATTAGTAGTCACAATTGATCTGAGTTTTTACTAAATTGGATGAGTTTTTGGTAGAGATTTCAAGAAGCAAGACAAGTGTTGCTACCACTGAATTATGTGGCTGAATGATGGGATTTATTCTCTGTAGTTGAGGAATTAGAAGCTCCAGAAGAACACGGAGCTTTAATTTACGAGTAAGTAATACCAATTCAGTCTTCGACAATACCTTTTCATTATTTTTATATGTTATGCAATTTGTATGTGTGTTCTTATCTGTAATACCAATTTATATGTGTGTTCTTATCTGTAACACAATTTCTTTGAACATATATATCTTATATATAAGTTGTATTCTGGATTTGATTCGAATGATCTTATATAAAGAGAGAAAATCAAGCGATGAAATCGGGACTAACTCACTGCTCTTCTTCTTCTTCTTTATTGAGTATATGAAATGGAGTATTGGAATTTCTAGGTAAGTTGTATGCAAAATGTGGTGACTGGAAGTGCACATAATGTGTTTGGTCGAATGTTTGAAAGTTAAAGAAGAAGAGCAGTGAGTTAGTCCGGATTTAACTCCGATACAGTGAGATGATTGGAGGATTTTTATGTCTTTTTACATGGTAGAACTACTGCCACCTAAGCACTAAACGTTGTTAACCATTTTTTCAAAATAAGGACATAAAAAGTCAATTCATGGGCATTAAATATATTATGAAAAAAAACGTGGGGATTTTATTAAATACATTTGACCACATGGGCATTTTATTAAGTCGCCCTATAGTAATCAATGCCATTTTCTTACAATTGAAAAATGTATTTTGGCATAAACATATATATTTATTGCTATATTATCATCATCTCAATCTCTCTCGTTACTATTATTTAGTATATGCATAAAACCAAGAAGAAGAAAGAAAGATGAGAAGAAAGAAAAGGAATCAGTGGGAGTTCCCTTTTCGTTTCTCTTTCTAATTAATTAGTAATATCTCATATACACTAACTAGACAAGATCAGAAGATTGAAAGTGGGAATCAAGGGAGTTTATTATTATCTCTTCTTTTACATGTTTCCTTCTTGGCTATTTATAGCCAAAGAACTAGAGTCGGTGAAGATATATAATTACACGTGTTTAGCAACCTTAAAGGCTAATTATTTTAGTTGATCTTTTGTCCTTGAATGATTGAGGAGGTGGAGTAGTCCCTTCTAGAAAAATCTCAATTTACCTGCAATTTGTAAATGTTGGTCCATCACCAAACGTCACACACTACTCCCCCTTGGACCACCATTTCTAAGATCGTTGTCTTGTTAAAATTTTGTCGGTAAAAACCCAGTGGAACAAAATCCGATCGAAATGAAAAGAGTACAACATCGGTAGCTTTAAAGTGATGACGGTCGTCATGAATTTTCTCCCGTTGCCGAAACCGTGTCAGGAAAAACCATTTAGGAAAAACTGAACTTGGAGTGAGATTGGTCACCGCCATGAAATGCTTCCTCTGTCAAAGTTGCGTCAAGAAAACCACTTGGGATAAAGCCTAAACGCCTACACAAGGAAAACCGCTTGGAACAAAACCTGAGCGCCTGAATCAAATAATACATGCAGTTATCAGGTAACCGCATTTTAAGAAAATCCATGGATATATACACCTCTTTAGATGATGATCACCGTTCTAAGATTGTTATCTCATTAAAAACCTCGTCTGGAAAAACCCGGAGGGACAAAATCTGAACGTAGGAAAATATGAGTCCTCAGAACAATGATAAATCTGCAGATGTTGCCTTGTTAAAACCTTGCCCGGAAAAACCCAGAGGGATAAAAAACCAAGACGAAGGAAAAAGAGTACAACATGTCGAACTGCAGATATCATTGGACTCGCATGCCTCATTAAAAACCTTGACAAGGAAAACCCAGTGGGATAAAACCTTGACTAAGGAAAAGAGTACACGATGTAATGTCCAATATGCCCATATCCATAGTCTTCCATGGCTTTACTCCCCCTGATGAGAAGCCTTCTTGGTTGATCATTATGCCCGGTAGTACTGCTTAGAGTTCCGAACCACCCTTTAAAGTCTTCAGCAACTCCAGCTTCCTTTAGTTTAGAAAAACCAGTCTGATTTTCCTCTGTGCAATTTCTTAATGATCATATGGTTGTGCCAGCCTTTATATATCCTCTATTATCTTTGTCTGGACAATCATAATCGATCGGAGGATAAACGAGCATCCTTGACAACCAGACTTTAGTTAGGAAAATATTTTAGCTGCTTTTAACAAACCTGCCAAAATCAAAACTTAAACAACATGATTAGCTTTTCTCAGTGGGAGACATCTAGCGATATTTTAAGCAAAAGATCAAGCTTAACGGTACCACGAAGATAAGGGGAACTTTCTTCGGACCAATGTCTCGATATTGGTATTGGATAGAACCAGGCTTATATGTTTTACCACAAACCCAATATCGGGTATCTAGAGCTTATTTCAGCTAATATACCATTTACACATCTTTTGTGTAATATAAACCACAGAGTGATACATCTTTATTGTTGAGATGCAAAACGATCAATCTTGTAAGAGATCGGGTGATTGAAACCATGTCAGCTTGTCCATTTAAACATGTCTAAACCCTTAAGGTTGACGAAATTAATGGACTTCCATCTACAATGCTCAACCAACATATTGAGACCTTGTTTTACCGAGAGTTTCATCTCGAACTTCTGCTTTAAGCATTTTTATGCTTTGGAGAATTCTTCAGAAGTTCCAATAAAGTAGATGTTGTATACATCAAATCTAGTAAATGCACAGTGTATGAGCACATAAGATGGTTCACATATCCCTGGTTTAATAAGCATTCACTTAGATGATTGACCATGTTCGTCCTTATTGAGCGAATGGATATGACGTGGTAATTTCTACTGATAGGTAAAAACCTTCAGGAATTTGTATGCAGTTGTTTGTATCTAATCATACATATTTGCATTGACCACGTCCACTAGATGCATGCCGAGTCCTTAAAATACTGTCAGACAAATACCAAAGAGGTAGTTGCATCCATAATAGGGAATATGTTACAAAGAAATCCATCGCAGGTTCCTGTAAAGACTTTGATCCATTAGTTGACTTATTTTTCTCATTATACACATATACCCACCTGTAGCCACTAGGGGTTACATTATCGGGTGTCGGAACTGAAAACACTTGTCTGTGGCCAAGAGTAGCTCACATTATCGAGTGTTCTAGTTGCAGTACCAAAAACCATGTATTTTATGAGAAATTATTATTCTGCCTGAATTTCTCCTTTCCCGTTTATCCAATCATTCCTTTGATGACATTCTTTATAGAGAGTGGTTCAACACCAACATCATCTATCACAGTATCAGTGGATACTTTGACTATATCATCAACAATCATTGGATTACGATCACAAATTTCTCTATTTCATGCATGACTTAAGGAAATCCTCTCATTATGAGGTTCCACAGCCTTTGCAGAGACATTCTCTTATTAAGAGAACTTAGAGAAATTTGATCTTCCACTAATAGTCTCTTTGAGAGACTATCTTTTAATGATTGTGACTGACTCTTCCTCTCAGGAGGTGCAGAATATTTTAAATCAACTAGTCATCCACGCTGAAGGTGTGTTTTAAGTGACACACATACTACTACATACATAGCTTCTCATGGAGAAACTTGATTTGCAATTCCAGAAGATATCAAATCTTCTTCATGTCTGTCATTGCTGAAAACATCAAGATGAGATGCATCTTGGTTTATCTTTGTCCAAACCAGGATACTTCACGCCGTTTTTCAGGCGACAGCCTTTCCTCCCCCAAACGGTGGGAAGATTTTCTCATCAAATTTGCAAATCTTGTAGTAGAATAGTAACAGCAGTGGAATATAGCATGTCTTAAAACAGAAAAAAATAAAAATGGTTTCATGATTAATATGTTCAAAATGCACAAGAACATCAAACCATCAATGCCCAAAGCATTATTAGGATGATACAACATCAATGATTGACAAACAAGAGTTTCTTTTAAAATCCATACAAGTATAGATACACGGTTACCATCCAGTTGATATGTCGAGTCATGTATGACTACTAGACCATACTCCCATGAACCTGGTTAGTGTCCGTGGAAACTCGTTGTCAAGATTATTGCTATATAACAAGTGACTTTAATTCTCTCATTACACTTTGTTATAAGCATCAAATTTCGAACTAAAGTTCGTGGATGCTAGGACTGGGGTCCCAAAAAACAAATACAAGTGAGAGAACAACTCAATATGGAATGAGATCCATATCTGCCAATCATATGAACTTTGTCGATAATTCCTTTGCAAAGGGGGATAACCATCCACATCGATTTCAGTAGCTACTCTGAATATTATCGACAATCAAGTTATTAATCAGTTAATAAACGATCTAACATCATTCTCCAGAGTACGAGGATACCATAATCCATTGGTACCCAGTTTCAACATGCGTATATTCCTCGCCATGAGATATCAACGCAACGTTTATGTATGTGCTCCTCGTCAGGAGAGATATCAACTCATCACTCAAAGAGAATATGGATGTTATCTGATTAGATTGGCATACCTCGTACAAGAGGTTTTTCGTCTATGCTTCCAAGCATATTTCCAGACGAAATAATAGTTGCGATTACATGGCATGTCTTGCAAGGATTTTAATATATGCCGAATCAAACAAGCGTACTCTTGCAAAATATAGCAACAGAGTAATCTCCAACACCTCAGGCACTTCTCGGTGTGAGAGTTTAGATGAGACATAATTGGAGTTAACCAATATCGTCAACGATTCTCTCCCTGATCCTTAGGCGGGAATGTCTCATTAACAGAACATCCAGTTCCTCATTACTCTACCTATTAAGGGAGAAACTGGGTGCAGAAAAATAACAATAACATGCAGCCCAGGAGAGGTGACTGATCAGGTTTCCTCTCTTGTTTACTGTCCAGCTGGAATAAATTAAAGAATTTACATTTCCATGTAAAATCAACAGTAAACTGTAAATTAAATTATGTGAACATAGACACTATCTCAATATCAGTTCCAGTCCTGCCAAGACGACCGATAGAGATCAACAACAATGAACGGCATTTCATATGCACGTACCATGTATCTTATGTCACAACGATAGCAGAGCTCTTCCAGGCTCAAAGACGGCTTAGTCAAACCAATCATTATGCTACCGTCCCGTATTTCTCCACTTTTGGTGGTACGGGGTTTATTAGGTTCTTAAAACCCGAGAACTATTGTGGTTCCCATATTCAAAAATATGTCTACCACAATTGTATTTTCCTTCTTTGCCAAAAATAAACTTATTTGCATAGGTACTGTTGCAAATTTAATTCACCAAATTCTGGATTATAGGTAATAGCTCAGGCGACGAGAAGACATGATATTAACTCTAAATATCATTTACAAAAATGCAACACTCATTATCGCTCGACGTTTGTATATTTACGAGGTGCAGTTAACATTTGCAGCACTCGGTGTTGTTGACACAACATATACAAAGTGCAAATTAAGCACTAGCTATTTAAAGCTCGCTGATGCATATAATAGGCGCATATAATGCATGCCGTAAAACTAGTAGGAACACATAAGGGCGCAAAATATGCAGCTCTCCTTATTGCTCGCCACTATATTTTATACGGTGCATATATCTTTTCTAAAATCAAGCCGAACTATTTTCCACAAAAAATTAACGGTGAAACGGTTTTAACATAATACCGATAAATCTCCAATTTCGTCCATTAGGCTCGACGAAATATTAATTTATCAAAGTTGAAATATGAACATATTCTTTATTTCTTAAAAGAAATTGTCTCAATATCAATTGCAGCTCATTTCAAAGACCGCTGATAGAGACTGGCTAACCGTGTTAACCCGGTGTTCATTTTCATCGCATTCCGATCTCAAGCGGAATGACTTTGAATTCTGGAGATTATTATAGCAAAGGAATACTAAAATTTTGCTATCCCAAGGATGCAATAATTCCTTGCTTTTGTCGATATTAAAACCATTAATACCAAAAATCATTGGTGTATCAACAAAGGAAATTTTTATTCTCTACGCTGTCCTAGAGGACGCGGAAAAACCTTCCGTTGGTTGGCTAAGGAAGAAAATAATAAAACTCTCCTTTGGATATCTCTTCGTATACCGTATAATTTTCTGTGCTCCAAATAGCACATACAAATACGTTAATATGTCTAACTCTCTCTTTAACAAATCCTAATCAAAATAGGAAACAAAGTTAGACATAATAAAAATTATATGCATAAAATTACTTAGAAGCAATTAAATTAAATATGCGAAGGTTGAAGAGAATTATCCTTTTCCGTATCGTCAGCCCAACGCCGATCACCACGGAGCAATTCGTGCTGATAACGTGCTATATTATCATCATCTCAATCTCTCTCGTTACTATTATTTAGTATATGCATAAAACCAAGAAGAAGAAAGAAAGATGAGAAGAAAGAAAAGGAATCAGTGGGAGTTCCCTTTTCGTTTCTCTTTCTAATTAATTAGTAATATCTCATATACACTAACTAGACAAGATCAGAAGATTGAAAGAGGGAATCAAGGGAGTTTATTATTATCTGTTCTTTTACATGTTTCCTTCTTGGCTATTTATAGCCAAAGAACTAGAGTCGGTGAAGATATATAATTACACGTGTTTAGCAACCTTAAAGGCTAATTATTTTAGTTGATCTTTTGTCCTTGAATGATTGAGGAGGTGGAGTAGTCCCTTCTAGAAAAATCTCGAATTTACTGCAGCTGTAAATGTTGGTCCATCACCAAACGTCACACACTATTTATGAAAATGATTATTTTTTATTGGAAAGCTATTGAATGAAAAGATGATAGGCGCATCGCGCTTGTGACTAGACTAGTACTCATTATAGTAACCATGTCTTTGTCTAACTTTTGTATGTACCCCTTGGCCCTTGCTGGTTTTGGTGTCCTCGTATCTTTGAGGACATCATGAGATGTCACATATGTGGTTTCAATTAACCAACATGGTTGATCTTTCCTTCTATCATTAGGTACTGGATCAGTGCAGGAAGGTTGCTAGGAATCAGAGCGGTTTTACCTTTTTTCGAAGCAATCAGACAATTTCTACTGCCATGGACATACTTTTGTATTACTCAGTGCACGCATGGATTACTTTAATACTGGTTGGTTATGAGTTATTGAATATGGTGTTAAAAGCTACCGGTGTAATTAAACTACAGTCGATTTATTGGAAAGCTATTGAATGAAAAGATGATAGGCGCATCGCGCTTGTGACTAGACTAGTACTCATTATAGTAACCATGTCTTTGTCTAACTTTTGTATGTACCCCTTGGCCCTTGCTGGTTTTGGTGTCCTCGTATCTTTGAGGACATCATGAGATGTCACATATATCATGACTTTATACACGATAGTTGGAAATTTGTAGTGGAAATAGAAAAAGCATGAATAATTAGTACATCCCTTTTCTAGGAAATATGAAGCAAAAACAAAACGCAATAAATTTGACAACAAGATTTTTAGTATATTTCTGCATCCAAAGAGAGTCCATATCCAAAACAAGAATATTGAATTCTTTTCGGATTATGAGCATCCGTTACAAGCCATTAGACAGCCTAGTTAGTAAGTTGGCGAATTTTTCCGTATCACGAATTTTACCGTTTTATTCGCGTATGTTTGCAACTCCGAACCCAAGTCGCGTATTATGTGGCATTCCCGGATTATTTGCGAATCGTTCACGAATTTTACGTATCCCGAATGATACGCCCGCTTAATTCGCCATAAATTCTTTAGCTTTTACGTTTTTAAAGACCCAACTTTTTGGGGTTTACTGCCTCCCGGGCATACACGACCCAATATTAGACGTTGTTATAATTTTTATGAAATAAAAATGACTGAAATTTTTTGAAGGTGAAGGTGAGAGAGATCTCAAACTCACTGACCAAACATCTAAAGCACTATACCACGTCCTCTTGGATGACTAATGTTATATATATTATTAATATCATCACATAATTTTATTTTTTTCTTTAAATAACTCACACATATGCATAAAAATTGGTCTATCACCTTATAAATATAAATTATTTAGTATATATAGATACCGAATTTTCAGAGCCGAACTCACATTTATAAATCGAATTATACACGTACGTATGTCGTTCCGAATTACTGACGAATCACGTCCCGTTGACCGAATCTTGGACCGAATCTGAATTTTACAAAACCATATAATACTCGTAGTTTGCCGTTCCATACGTTTTACGAATTCCGAATTGCTAACTAGGTTAGACAGTAGTTTTATGTGCCTTATTATAATGAAAGTTAAGTAACCTACAATCGCGAATGACTAGGTTAAAGAGTCTGTACTTGGATGAGAAGTTTCGGGAGAACTCTATTCTCTTTCCTCTAAATCGAAGATCAACTCAATGAAAAACCGGTGTAACTCATGCAGAGAAAAGATTAAATCTATGCTTAAATCTTATAGTTTTGATCTCTTCCTTTTTTCATTGCTGAATTAATCTATATGTGGTTTCAATTAACCAACATGGTTGATCTTTCCTTCTATCATTAGGTACTGGATCAGTGCAGGAAGGTTGCTAGGAATCAGAGCGGTTTTACCTTTTTTCGAAGCAATCAGACAATTTCTACTGCCATGGACATACTTTTGTATTACTCAGTGCACGCATGGATTACTTTAATACTGGTTGGTTATGAGTTATTGAATATGGTGTTAAAAGCTACCGGTGTAATTAAACTACAGTCGATTTTTAGGGTTCTGAGTTTTAATAGCTGTTTTTCAGTTAATGCGGAAATTATTTTAAATGGTTGTAAGAAGATTTTGAATAGGTGTATGACATTCAAAGATGGGAAAAGTGGAAGGAATATATTTATGAAGGTTTTCTTCCTCGTTATTTTCTCCGAAATATTTTTCTGTTCTGCTATTGAGTTTACAATGGACTCTGAACTTATTCAAGTCCAAAACAAAATGGCATCTACTTCGATAGCGGACAGACTGAGAGCATTGAAAGAACCAAATATCTCTTCTGAAGATTTACTTCAAGGAGCACTACAATTCAAATTTAGCTTTCTGGGAAAGATATATGCAGACATAACTTTCTCAGTTAGTGACTTGGATAAAGAGTTGAAGAATCTTTAGCCAAAAAGAAAAGATATTTTCATTAAAAAAGAAGAAGAAGAATCTTATCTTGTAAAGTTCCAGACACAAGAGGAGTATGATGTGGTTCTAAAGCTTAGACCCTGGTTTCTAGACGGAGATTTATTTGTCCTGGTTCCATGGAATCCCCAAATACCGAAAAGCTTAGTGGATCTAACAAAGCAGTTATTCTGGTTAAGACTCTATAACATGCAGCCGGGTTTCGCAAGTGAAAACATAGTTCATGAGATAGCAGGAGCAATGGGAGAGGTTAAAGAGCTGGATCCACCAGATTGTATTGTCCCCAAAGGAAAAGTTCAAAGATTTTCAGTAGTGGTTGATGTAAGGAATCCACTTCGTAGAGGTTTCTGGTTGAAAAATGATGTGATCTCAATAATGTTGTAGTAATAGGTTCGTTGAGACTTGTGAAAGCAATAAATTTTAGACTTATAAAACTTAAGAACAAAGAAAACTTAATGCAAAATTGATTTCAAGATATTAAAAATAACTAAGACACTGATTCCACTATTACACATGAATGAATGATGGTAAATAATCCAAAACTCTAATTATCTTTTAAGTCCCTTATTTTCTTAATTCACAAATAATCAGTCAAATTCTCAAATATTAATTGTATTTTCTAAGCATAGATTATCAATTGACTAAACAAAGTATAACCTATCAAATTGAATCACAACTAATTAAGAAAATTATGCAAATAATTTAAAACTCTGCAAAAGCAGTGATTGAGTGAATTATAAAATATAAATTAGAGAAAATAAAATAATTACCAATTATTCATGCGTAAATAGCTTCCTCATTTCCTTGGTTGTGGGAGATTTATCTCATCACCATGTTGGAAATACGCTCAAAAGTTGATTTCATTGCTCAAAGTGTTTACAAATGATGAAAATGGGAGAAATATAATGAAAACCGGGTTTGTAACAGTTATATTTGATACAAATCGAGTTGTTACAGAGAACGATAAAACAAAAGTGTCGTTGTCACTGTAGCACAACGACTGTCTTCTACAGTCTAATGTTCTTCGAGCTCTCTTCAATGGCAGCAGCAACATATTTCTCCAACTCGACTTTCTCAGCTTTGTAATCTCCCCAAACTCTCCATAACCACTCTATGACACCCAAACACCCTTTATATACTCAACATGAGCAAGAATATCCCCTCATCAATCCAAAAAATATTCCCATTACTCGGCAGTCAATGAAAATATTCTCGGGATATATTCTTTCCATTCTTCCCTTTTCACGCATTAATTTTCTTCCAGCACACTCTAAACAGCCTCCTACACGTTCCATATGCGACATAGATAGAGCAAACTACTTTCTTGACACACGCCAGCACATAGAACTTGGGCTGATGTAACCAAAACCCGACTTACCCTGTTTTCTTCACTGCCGAGTATCCAACCAAATCCAGTTGATTTTGAATCCCACACCACGCATGTTGATCTCATTCAAGTATTCCCGTGCAATTACAGCCATTGAATTTCCTTCTAGCTCGCCCAAAAGTCCAACCCTAATCTGCGAGGCAAATAACTCATTTTCCCGCCAAAACCAAAATTCAAACAAGGAAGATGGGTGTTAAAGATGAATTTGGGCTACACATAGACGTGGGTGCCCCTTATCCAAACTTGGAGTCCGTTTAGCAGTTGTCCTCCGGGGGTGCTCCGAGTCATTTTCTAGCCAATTTTTCCAACAATGTTTATTTCCACAAAATACTTACAAACACACAAAACACCATAATAATCGAGTACCAACAATACAAAAAATTGAGGACAACCTAGACACAAAAATGTGTCTATCAAATACCCCCAATCTTATTATTTGCTAGTCCTCGAGCAAATCTAATCTAGAAAATAAAATTCTAACTCACTAGGTGGCCCCAGTGACAGAGTTATAATTTCGGGAGGGTTTACCAGAGGTGTACCCACAAAACCTGACTTCTAATTGGTCACAAGTATCCAAAGAGCTATGAGGATATGCATATTCTCAACCTATCGCCAAGAAACCAGAATGCCAAAGAAATTAAAGGTATCCTTCTCTAAAGCTGAATACTGAATAGGGGAGACACATCCACAATACTGCTAGATAAGAGATATCCGTTACACAGCTAGATAAACATTATAAGATGCATCCACTTTACAGCTGGATAAGATTAGGAGAGAGATAAAGATGAGAGGGACATCTGCTACACAACTGGACTAATTATGTGTGATGAGTTGAACCAGTGCTAGAAAGATCTTGTGCCAGATGGAAAGCGGACTGACAAAGCAACCAATATGCATATCTCTTCGACTCTCTCATAGTTCTTAGTAGAAACAACGTCTTCTTCGGCTTCAACTGTTGATGATAAACTCTTGAACCTCGTAGAACTTGACAATTAACTCTTCTCTTCGATTTCTCACTTGAAACTCCTTATAGATTTCTACTTCCCTATGGCCTTACTGAACAAAATTTAATTTATTTTTTGATTAGAGAGATAACAATACAAAAATTTACATGGCCATGATAGAATCACTTGTATCTTCGCAACTTGTAATGTCTTAGTATCATAAACTTCAACAACTTATATCGTTTTATTTTTCTCGCTCTTATAACTTCTTGTAACCCTTGATTTTGAATTCTGATTTTTTATTGTTGCTTCTAAACGTCTTCCACTTTCTTCATAGATTTTGATGTCGCTCTGTTTGTTGATGATGATAAGTTTCTACTGAGAGAGACTCGTAATCTAGTAACTAAGACTACATTGTGAGGTTGCTTTGTCTTTCTGGCATTTCCTTCTAACCGAATTATCTCTCTATCATGGATGGTTAGGTCTATCACGATTACCCTCTAAAAGGAACATGTTCTCTCCTGAATGTCAAATATCTCAATGGCTTTTTCTCTAATGTCTCAGTAGAATGGTATCCCTAGCAATTCCAATTTCCATCTTTTCAGTGAGAAACAATATGTAAACTTAGCTAATAGGATACTATGTGACACTAGAAGTTTCAAAAATACAACTAACTAAAAGTTCTTCCCCACCCCCAAACTTAAATCTAACATTGTCCTCAATGTTTCCAATGAAATAGCATTACCAAAAGTAAAATAACACGGTGAGAAGTTGGAAGGATAGTACCTTGGTGAAGAGAGAAATCAAAAACTAATATACAACATACAATTGCCTCGATGGTCAATCAAGGGTAAACAGGGTCCTCCAGAGGGACCTCCTCAATATCACCTGTAGGAAAGGGATCTAAAAATGGTTTCAATATCTGACCGTTAACCTTCGAAGAAAAACTACCATCCGGTGTCTCGATCTCAACAGCTCCATGAGGAAAGACAGTGCGAATAATAAAAGGACCCGTCCACCGAGAACGCAACTTCCTAGGGAAAAGATGCAAGCGGGTATCATACAGAAGAACTTTTTGACCTGGAGAAAATGACTTTCTTAAAATATTTCTATCATGCACAAGTTTCATTTTGTTCTTATACTCCTTAGCACTATCGTACGCATCTCTACGAATCTCCTCCAACTCATTGAGCTGGAGTTTCCTATGGGATCATGCCTTTTCAAGTGAAAAATTTAGCTGCTTAACAGCCCAATATGCTCTATGTTCTAACTCAACAGGTAAGTGACATGCCTTTCCATATACAAGTCGATAAGGTAATATTCTAATGGGGGTCTTAAACGTAATACAGTAAGCCCATAAGGCATCAGTAAGCCTAGATGACCAGTCTTTCCGATTAGGATTAACTGTTTTCTCTAATATGTGTATTATCTCCCTATTGGAAACCTATACTTGACCACTAGTCTGTGGATGATATGGGGTAGCTACCATATGTGTAATACCATATTTCTTCATCAAAATCCTAAAAGGTCCATTACAAAAGTGCGACCCTCCATCACTAATTATAGCACGCGGTGTACCAAAACGTGTCAATATATTATCTTTCAAGAACTCAATCACAACCCTATGGTCATTGGTTTTACATGCAACATCCTCAATCCACTTAGAGACATAGTCTACAACGACAAGAATGTATAGGTTACCAAAATAATTAGGAAACGGACCCATAAAATCAATACCCCACACATCAAAGACTTCAACAACTAAAATAGGGTTTAAGGGCATCATGTTCCTACGGGAAATGGTTCCTAACTTCTGGCAACGTTCACAAGTAACACAATAACTGTATGAGTCTTTAAACAATGAAGGCCAATGAAATACACACAACAATATCTTAGTAACAACCTTCTTAGCACTAAAGTGACCCCCATAAACATGATCATGACAAAATGAAATTATACTGGACTGGTCACTCTCAGGTATACATCTCCTAATAATATGGTCTGGATAATACTTAAACAAATAAGGATCATCCCAAAAGAAGTGCTTAACTTCGGCTAAAAACCTAGAACGATCTTGTTTACCCCAATGTTAGGGAATTCGACCAGTAATAAGATAATTCACTATATTTGCATACCAAGGTGCTTGGGTAACAAAGAACAGTTGTTCACCAGGAAAACTATCCCTACCAGGAGGAGAATCATTAAAGGTATCCACAACAAGCCTAAACAAGTGGTATGCTAATACATTTTCTGCACCCTTTTTCTCTCTAATGTCTGGAGAAAACTCTTGCAACAAAAGGATCCACCTAATTAATCTAGGTTTCGTATCCTTCTTAGACAGAATATATTCCAAAGCAGCATGATCAGTGTATATTACGACCTTAGAACCTAAGAGATTGGGTCTAAACTTGTCTAAGGCAAACACAATGGCCAACGGTTCCTTCTCTGTAGTGGTATAGTTTAACTGGGCATCATTCAGAGTTTTGCTAGCATAATAAATCACATGAAGTAATTTGTTTTCTCGCTGACCTAATGTAGTACCAGAATATCGCCACAACGATATTCTCGTAATAAGAACAACGCTTTCACGAGAAGGTCAAATATTCCTATAAATATAAATGACATTGTTCACGAGAGTGTCGTAAGGATTCTTCAGCAACATTTGACGAGCGTCACAAGTGAGCTTCATAATAACTGACGATTGAAGAGACATATTATGAGAGTGTTATTTCGCGAGGATTACAAAAGTTGGCGAAGATTAGTATTGCAAATACCACGATGAGATCGCAGAATATATCCGAAAGAAGGGTAAAACTTAGCTGTCACCCACTATGTAATTTCCTATATAAAGGGTTCAAGTGAGTCCAGAGGAGGATGATGTATTTTTAGAGTTGAGAAAATCTTGAGGAGAGAGAAACTCGAAAAGGAAAGTTGTAATTCGAGTTTGAATATTTTACGTAAACATTTCTGAGATTTAATTAATAAAAGTGTCGTTTAATTCTTCAATCTTCAACTAGTTTCACTCAGATTTCTATAGAATCTTAATAGGGGTGTAGTGTGGGAAATCCTGCTACTACATTTTGGCGCCGACTAAGGGGACTCAAGATTCAAAATCTCTAATTACAATTTGAAGATTTGGAGAAATTAAAGAAATGGCTGGAAGAAGGAGAAGAAATACATCAGAACCACTAACGACAGTGAGAAGAAGTAAAAGACTTGCAGGTGAAGAAACAAGTGTATTAGGAGAATCTTCAAGGATGAGAACTAGGAGGAATAAAACAAGGAATGAAAGGGAAAATCCAATTCAACAACCAAACCAATCAACATCGGTACAAAATGGAAGAGTGGATTATGATAGAGTAAGCGTGCATACATGGAGATCGGATTCAATGGGAGAAGAAACAAATCGACAATTAAGAGAAGAAAGTGGAGTAGGAAGAAATCAGGAGGTAGAAGAAGGGTCGATTCATCAAGATGAAGATGAAACATCATAAGAATTAGGGCAAAGAATACAGGAAGAAAGAAGGTTAGAGGCGGTGGAACGTGCAAATTTAACAAGACAAAATCATGAGTTGAGGATGGAGAATTTAAGGTTACAAAGAAGAAGATCAAGAAGTACTACTAGATCAAGTTCAAGATCATTTAGAGAAATACCAAGGCGAAATTTTCCCACAAGAAATGATGGAGAAAATGTACAAGAAGAAACTGAAAATCCAAATAGATGGCAATGCCAGGGAGAAGAGAGAGTAAATAATGATTGTAACGATCCACAAGGAGAAACTTTAGATGGACGGCGAAATATTGAAAATCAAAGAAATGAAGGTAATCAAGATGGTGAAGAAAATCATGAAGAAGGAAGAAGAATATTACATGGACGCGAGCACGTCAGAAATCAAAGAATTATTGAGAATGAAATAGAGAGACATTATGCTGAACAGGCACGCTTAGCTCGCGAGAGAGAAAGGCTGAGGGCAGAGATGGAATAACAAGAGTTTCAAGAGGCAATAAGGCAAAACAATCATGATAATCGAGAAACAATACGTACACAAAATCGTGGAAATAGCAATATTCGGGAAGAGTATGACAGAATACAAAGAATGATAGAAAGACAACGAAGAGAATTGGCGAGAAATGAAGAAGTTGGTGGAGAAGAATTTAGGAGACAAAATCAATTGCGAATTACAGATAGAAATGAAGAGGAAAATCACAGGAGAAGAGAAAGTGTGTTAAAAAGGCCAATAGAACAAAGCCCAACTGCAAATGAGAAAATTTTGAGGGAATTAGCAGAAATGAGAGGAATGATAACTAATAGAAGAGAAGGTGGAAGAAAGCAATTTGATGAAGCAATCGAAGAAGCAGATAGAACTCCCTTTACACAGGAAGTACAACTAAGAGGAATTCCTCCAAAATGCAACTTGCCAGCACTATACAGTATTTTCGACGGGACTACTTGTGTTATTCAACATGTTAAATCTTATGTTAGGTGTATGCTGCAGTGGGAGAATCATGATGCTGTTTTATGCAAATACTTTGCATCCAGCTTGACTGGCGAGGCGCTAAAATGGTTTGAGGGATTGCCGAAAAATACTATTACTTCTTTTGATCACTTACAAGCTACATTTTTGGGTGTATACATAAGCAACAACTCTTCACGACCAGGTATCGAAGATGTGTTTGGATTAAAATAGAGAATTGGCGAGAGTCTAAAACATCTTACCATAAGATGGAAGACAATGTGCAGTGAGATGGCAGGAAGAGTAGATGAGAGATATCTTATTTTATCCTTCATTAACGCAATGTTTGCGACCAATTTGCTCTATATACAAATTTTCAGAATCAAAAACACCATCACAATGACTGAACTAAGAGAACTACAAGAAGAGTACATTGCTTTGGAAGAAAAACAAAACGAAATGGAGTCATACCCAATTGCAAACACCAGTTCTGTAGTGGCTAATGGAAGTTTTCTTCCCAAAATGATTAATAATGTGGCGAGCACCTCGCAAGTTCAAGTAAAGAAAGTGGCGAATAATGACAAACAAAAGCTAGTGGCTATGGGAAGTCGTGATCAAGAAGAATTTGAAAGAGAGAAGAATTATTACAATCGTGGAGGAAATAGTCAAATCCAAAGGCTTGACCAACCCCAAGAAACTTATGGTGGACAAAAGCAAAATAATTTCAGAAATTAGGGGAATATGAGAACCCTATGGGAGGAGATCAAGATGCCACCCTTGAATGCTAGTGTAGAAAAAATCTGGGAAGCTATCATTTTAATGGAAAATATACCCTCGCCATGGAACATGGGGAAGGAACCACATCCTAACACTCATAATCAAGAATTCTGTCCTTATCATCATTTTCATGGGCATTCGATAAATAATTGCAGAAATGTAAAAAGAATAATCTTAAGAATGATCGATCATGGGAAGCTAAATCATTTTCTAAAAGGGCATCAACAATCGCAACAATTGCCACCACCACCAGATGATCGCAGAATGATGAATGTAAAAGGAGCAGAAACTTTTGTTATAGAGGTTGGAACTAAAGCAAAGAATTTATTTTGTAATTCTATTATGCATTCTTTCAGAACCATCGAAGATTTCCACGATAATGTCTTAAGTAGAGTCTTCGCCAGAGATATGGACGAAAAAGAAATAATGAATATAGCGAGAATCTCGCCATTAGAAGAGTGGCAGAAACAAGTCCTTTCTTTTACAGCACAAGAAGTACCAGAGCCTGGCGAGATGCATGATAACCCATTGATGGTAAGGTTGGAAATAAACCAGAACAAGCGAAGAAGAAGAAGAAGAAGAAGAAGAAGAAGAAAATAAAGAAAACAATAATGAAATGGAAGAGTCTTGGGCCATTGATGAGAATCTGATTGATACTTTGGTAGTTAGTAGATATCCTGTTCTATCACACCTACAGAACCATGGGTGGGAAAGATGAATATTTGATACCATCGACATACAAAATCTATGGTTTTAATGGAACTGCCAACAAGCCTAAAGGGGAGATCACAATGAGAATTCCGTTAAGAGGAATGACTTCCAAGATTTTATTCTGTGTTGTTGATATTGAATCACCATATAACGCTTTGATTGGTCGATCTTGGTTACACAAAATATTGGGTGTTGCATCTACCTTTCATCAGTGCATTAAATACCCTCATCCAAATGGTGTTGGAGTAATTAAAGGAGATTGGGGAGAAAGTAAGAAATGTTATGAGATAGATATCAAGTCTTGTGAGGAAAGAGCAGGGAAGAACAACAATTGGAAATACAGAATTAAGCAACAACAGAGAAGTGACAAATTAATGGTTGATTCAATAGAAAGGCATGAAGAAGTAACTAACGAGTCCCTCGCAGGTATCAAGCAAATAATAAAATGCAGCAAAAGTACAGGTATAAAAAGTATAAAAGGTTGATCAAGAGAAACCTGCGGGAAAACACTAAATAAATGAACAGATGATAAGGAAAATAAGAAGAATGAAGTGATAGAAAAGATGAAATATGACGAGCAGATCCATAGAAGTGGAAAGGTAAAGTTGTTTTTTCTGTTTGAATGAAGAAAATGAAATTGAAAAGTTGAAAAAAGAAAAAGAAAAGAAATTATTAAGATTTGAAGCTCGCAAGAAATTTAAGAAACACGAATATAATTTCGTAGAGATTAAGAGAATGGGACAAACCTTTATGGCGTGCACCTTAGTTTGCGAATACAATTTCTTAAGAGGCAAATGTAAGACCTACAAGCACGTCATAAAGGGGGTATCTCTTTATATGATTCAGGGATAAGGTTATACCGCTATTGGAACCTGAGTCATACAGATGTAGGGGTTAAAGAAAACCTATCCGGGAGAGAGATCTTGGATTTCCAACTTTATAAGGTTATACCCTGGTTGGACGACTGAGAATCTCTTCCAAGAAGTGCAGAGTATGACCAAGGCGCCGAGGTACACGGTTTAGCCAAGGGTGCCCAGGACGGACGAACCTACCCTGGCCATCTTTGGTAAGTCTTGGTACAATGCACTTGGCCTGAAGAAAACCCCACCTAGGGTGCAGTCTTGTAACTATAAGCCATATAGGCATAAAGGACAAGAGGCTGCGAAAAAAACTGGTTGTTGGTAAATCTGGATGGGAGGATCTAGTCTTGTATGGCCGATGTGCCATCCTTGAAGGGGCAACCAGAGGGAAGATAAGGGAGGCACCCTCCATTAGGGAGCTGATAAGTATCTTAAGACGACAATGTCATGGGGCTCTAAGATCGCAAGATCATTTAGGCCTGTCATATTGTCGCGTAAATTATACAGAGGCAAAAAGATATAAGAGAAAAAGTTAATATGAGGTCAAGGGGTTTTTACATGCAAATGTGAAGACGTCCTGCGATTTCATCGCAAGACGGCAATGTCATGAGGCTTTGTTTTCGCGAGAAAACTTAGGCTTGTCATATTGTCGCAATACAATAAAGAAATGCAGATAAGGAAAAAAATCAATGGGTCAATACATGAAAATGTAGACGTCCTGCGATCTTGTCGCGGAAAGAATACTATGGAAAAGTAAGACCTTTAAGTAGGAAGGCATGATAAGACCATAAGATCGCAAAAATATCAAGGTTTGCGAAAATATCGCAGAAATTATGAAATTCGCAAAAATATTTGTTTATTAACTTTCTCATATTGCAGATGAATAATAGAGGCAAGAGGCAAGTATGGGAATGAATAGAATAATGAAGATTATTATTCATCACCATATGAGAAATTTATATGGATATTAAGGCACAGATAATTAGCAGATGCAAACTATATTGACCAAGTTATATTGCAAAAAAGAGGTTGTTCTTTCATTCATACAGATAAGGAGGCAAAGAAATTTACACATTAAATTGAAGAAAGTTGCAGCAAATTGAAGAAACTCGCGATTGATTACATCAAAGAAAGAAGTTAGACAAATACATTGTTTCACTTATCAATATTGTCATCTTTATCAGATTCTTCTTCTTCACCAGATTTCTTTTCTTCATTATCTTTGTTGGGCTCTTCATCATCGCCAGAATTTGTTTCTTCGTCATTACTCTCTTCTTCACCTTCGTCAAGATCTTCATCAGTATCAGAGATATAAAGATCTTGAACCATTGATGGTATTGCATTTGCAAGATCAGGATATAAATAATGAGGAATTCCATGATCATCGCAAACCTGCCTAGTAGTATTATTACGGGTAATAAGGAGGGATCTGTTAAAATTTACAGAAGTAATCCCAAATTGAGATTTTAATCGTGAGTATTTATTGTTGCGAGCAGTAAGATCGTTCGTGAGTTGATGATTAATATCTTCTAATTCTCTCATCCTTACACGGCATCTGTCTTCAGAATCTGCGAGAATAAGACATCGATAAGATAAAAGTTATAAGAAAGAATAATAAAAAGAAAAAAGTTATTAATAGAGTAGAGTGGTTAACAACCTTCTTTTTCAGAAATCAAGTCCCTAATTAAGGCTGATTGATCAGCATGAAGAATAGCATCTATACCTAAATTATTCCTAGCATTATCAAGAACCTGTGCTGCCCAAGAATACTCATCATCACTAGTAATAAGAAGGCGAGAACGAACTTGAGTTTCTCTTGCAAGAAGATTTTTATTCTCGCAGATAAGCATATCTCTTTCCCTTTGAACTTCGAGAAGAATTTTATGGAAATCCGCTAGAGTCTCGTTGCCATTTCTAATTGCTTGATCTTTCTCGTCAACAAGATCACTATTTCTACTTCTTAATCCATTGATCACTTCTTTTGATTCATGATAAAGACGCTTAAATTTATTAGATAATCCTAAATTGTGCTTGTGTTCAATGGTCAGGAGGTTAAGCTTAAATTTAAGTTCCTCTGTAGAGAGGGATCTAATTTGTTCGTCAGCAAAATTACTTAAGGAGTTATTAAGGCGAGCAAGAAGAGTATTATCATCTACAGGTTCGGGAAAGGTTTGAAGGAATGTAGCTTCGTCAGTTAGACCATAAAAATATGCAAAAATGATTGCTTGGATAAGCTATATAAAAGAAAAATAAGAAATCTAAAAGAAAGAAAAAGTAAATCATACCATAAAGTTGTTTGTTGGTATTGTTAAGATCCAAAATCTTCTGTTTATCAACTGAAGCTTCAGTTTCCAACAGTTTATTCTTCTCGCGAAGCTCAGCAATTTCAGCCTCTAGTTTCTCTTTATCTTGACGAAGATTAACAACCTTTTTCTTAAATGAAGCACATTTATTATCTAAATCAGCAGCAGCAGCAAAAAAAGCTCTCCCAACCTGCAACATAGTTTTATAAGTACAAAAAAAATTTGACGAGATAAATTTGTCGAATTAAGAAACAATTAAGAAAACGTACCAGAATACCAAGTGCATTTAAGAAGCTTGGAGTCAGAGTTCCAGAAATTCCACGAAGAGAATTATTATTAGATAAGATTGGAGCATCACACACTTTGACGAGCGCTTGAGCAAGCCCATTAAGAGTCTCATCACCATACTCATTCGCAGTTCCACGAGAAGAAACGCCAAAAAGCATGGACAGTTGGGCCATGGAAGAATCAGAAGGAGAATAATTTTTCACAGAGGGAACTTCTCTAATATCGTAAAATTCTTCGATAAATTCATCATTAGATTTATCCAATTGGGTATGTTGAGAAGAAGAACGCTGAGTTTCATTCTTCTTCAAAGGAGGCTCGCTGGTTTCTTTATCACGAGGGGCAGAACGTTTTCCTTCACCAGAAGCAGTAGATTTCCCTTTACGATTAGTTGAAGATTTCTCCTTAGGTTTTGGTTCTAAAGGTGGTAATTCTTCAATTACCTACAAACACAGATAAAGATAAGAAATAGGGGCAACAATATATTGTTAATTAATAAAGGAATATTTCTTACTTCATCTGTGAAAGATCTAAGAGCAAGAAGAGTGTTGGGTTTCCTATATTTCTCGTAATTAAGTTTCATTTTGGCAACCTGCAAGATAACGGAAAAGTTAGCGAGAGTAAGAAGGAATAAATAATAATAACATAAGAAGATGAGAGAACATACATCGGAAGACCTATCAGGCCAGTTGAAAGTCCATGGTTCATAGTGAGAGAGATTCGCAGGAAGTTGGAGAGAACCGGATATATGAGGACCTTTAAGGCATAAGGGAAAAATAAACCACTTATCGTCATTAGAATGACGAGGGCCATCATTTTTATTGGTATGAAAATCAATGTCTTGCATAAGAGCATTCTCGCCAGCGACCTTCTTTTTATGCAAACGGACACCCCAACAGGTACTATCCCTTACCATGGGGAGTAACTGGTAATTTCGAAAGAAGTTATCTACAGTATACTTTGCAGGGATAATCGGAATATGTTTATATTTAAGACTTTTATGTTCTTCGGAATATTGGGATCCTTTGCCAGCACCGCGAGAGGCATATTCCAGTAATAATCTAATACAATCCCCGCCAAGTTGATACACCGCTCGTGAAAATCTCTTATCAGAAATTATTTGGTAAAAGAGTGGAAGTTCAGGGTTGTAGAGAGGAAGTGGAAGACCAGCTTCAAGTTGACCTAACGAAACTATAATTTTTTCACGAGAGCACTGGAAGTTAGAAAATAATTCAAGAGAAATAATAGATCTGGGACTTTGATCTGGGATTAAAGATAAATCAAATCCTTGATTTTTGAGTTTTTCTTGCATCAAATTGAAAGCAATAAGATTTTTAGCACCAGCAGCAACCATTTTGAGAGAATGGGAATGAAAGGAGATTGAAAAAATGGCGAAAGATAGTAGATGCGCGATTTGCGGGAAAGCAATGAAATTTGCAGAGAAGAAGAAGGAAAGAGAATGAGAAGAAAGAGAATGAGAAGAAAGAAAAAGAGAAGAATGAAAGAAGGTATTTATAGCAGAAGAAGTTTCTCGAGAAAATAAATATAGTTAATACAATGAAAAGACGTGAATGGTCAAATAACAGTGGTTTAAGACGACGTGTCGAAAAATATATGGGTGATAAAATTATATGAACACAGCTGGTGAAAGGTTTAGAGACGTGTCAGAATAAAAATGGAGGATAGGAGATTACGGCAATTTATTCTCACGATCTTCTCTTCTTCGCAGAAAAGACATGAGAAAAGGCAAGATGTAGTACCAGAATATCGCCACAACGATATTCTCGTAATAAGAACAACACTTTCACGAGAAGGTCAAATATTCCTATAAATATAAATGACATTGTTCACGAGAGTGTCGTAAGGATTCTTCAGCAACATTTGACGAGCGTCAAAAGTGAGCTTCATAATAACTGAAGATTGAAGAGACATATTATGAGAGTGTTATTTCGCGAGGATTAAAAAAGTTGTCGAAGATTAGTGTTGCAAATACCACGATGAGATCGCAGAATATATCCGAAAGAAGGGGAAAACTTAGCTGTCACCCACTATGTAATTTCCTATATAAAGGGTTCAAGTGAGTCCAGAGGAGGATGATGTATTTTTTAGAGTTGAGAAAATCTTGAGGAGAGAGAAAATCCAGAAAGGAAAGTTGTAATTCTGAGTTTGAATATTTTCTGTAAACATTTCTGAGATTTAATTAATAAAAGTGTCGTTTAATTCTTCAATCTTCAACTAGTTTCACTCAGATTTCTATAGAATCTTAATAGGGGTGTAGTGTGGGAAATCCTGCTACTATACCTAGCACAACACCAATAGCATAATCTGAAGCATCACACATGATTTCAAAGGGTAGGTTCCAGTTAGGTGCCTGGACTATGGGGGTGGTAGGGAGTAAAGTCTTAAGCTTCTCAAAAGCCTCTAAACAAGCATCATCAAAGACAAACTTAACATCTTTTGCAAGCAAATTGCAAAGAGGTCTAGAAATCAAGCTAAAATCCTTAATGAATCGACGATAAAAACCTGCATGCCCTAAGAATGACCTAATATCTTTTACAGTTTTTGGGACCTGTAAAGTCTTAATAAGTCAACTTTGGCTTTATCTACCTCTATACCCTTAGAAGATACGATATGCCCTAAAACAATTCATGAACGAACCATAAAGTGATATTTTTCCCAATTAAGCATTAAATTCTCTTCCTTACACCTAGTCAAAACTAATGACAAATGATGCAAGAACTCATCAAAAGACGAACCAAATACTGAAAAATCATCCATAAAGACCTCTAAGAACCGTTCTACCATGTCAGAAAATATGCTCAACATACAACGCTGAAAGGTCGCAGGGGCATTACATAGCCCGAAAGGCATGCGTCTATACGCAAAGGTACAGGTAAAAGTGGTTTTCTCTTGGTCTTCTGTGGAAATAACAACCTGATTATAACCGCAATATCCATCTAAAAAGCAATAATGGCTACGTCCAGCTAATCTCTTTAGCATTTGGTCGATGAAGGGAAGGGGAAAGTGGCCTTTCCTAGTAACCTTGTTCAATTTCCTATAGTAAATACAGACACGCCAACCCGTGGTCACCCGGGCTGGGATTAACTCATTGTTATCATTCTGGACTACAGTAATATCGGATTTCTTGGGAACAACCTGAACGGGGCTTACCCACTTACTGTCTGATATGGGGTAAATAATACCTGCATCTAACAGCTTTAGAACCTCGGTTCGAACTACTTCTTTCATAGTAGGGTTCAGTCGACGTTGCATCTCCCTAGAGGGTTTGGTATCTTCCTCTAAATAAATCTGATACATAAAAATAGTAGGACCTATACCCTTAATGTCTGCTATGATCCACCCTAAAGCTTCCTTGTTGTTTTGAAGGACGGTTACTAGCCTACTTTCCTGATCACTATCTAAGTCAGAAGAAACAATCACAGGTAAAGTTTCAGACGGGCCTAAAAACACATACTTCAGGGTATCTGGCAATGGTTTTACGTCCAACTTAGGAGGCTCTTCTAACGAAGGAACTAAGGTAGACTTAGAAACTGGTAGTGGTTTGAACTTAGGTTTCCAGCCATTACTAGTGTCTATCTAAGGGGTTGAATATAACAAAGCATTCACCTTATTAATCACATCATCATCATCAAAATCAATCCCAAAGTGAGCTAGGCATTTCTCTAAAGGATCTTTGGTGATGACTCCACGACTAATGTTCCTATCATGTTCACCTCCTTTATGCTCGAGTCATTTAGTTCAGAGGGTAGCTTACTAATATTAAAAATGTTCAGCTCAATAGTAATATTACCAAAAGACAAATTCATAATACCATTTCCATAGTTAATGATCGCATTGGATGTAGCTAAAAATGGGCAACCTAAAATTACCGGTATCTGGTTCTCTGGGTTAGGGACAGGTTGGGTATCTAGGATAACAAAATCCACTGGATAAATAAACTTGTCGACCTCTATAAGAACATCCTCGATCACACCACGAGGAGTTTTAACGGATCTATCATCTAACTGAAGTGTCATCTGGGTAGGTTTCATCTTACCAAGTCCTAGATTAAGGTACACATTTATGGGAGTAAGTTCACACTGGATCCTTAGTCAAGCAACGCTTTCTCAACACGGTATTTACCTATTGTGCAAGAAATAGTAGGGGAACCTGGGTCTTTGTACTTAGGAGTAGTGGTATTATGAATAATAGAACTCACGTGACTAGCTATAAAGGCTTTCTTCTGGACACTAAGTTTTCGCTTTCGCGTACACATATCCTTAAGAAACTTGGCATAAGCGGGAATCTACTGAATCGCATCTAACAATGGGAGGTTGATAGTAACCTGCTTAAAAACCTCTAATATATCATTAAAGTTGGACTCCTTCTTAGTTGGAACTAGTTTCTGTGGGAATGGAGCGCTAGGAACAAAGCCGGGCTCATTAGGACCCTCATTGGTCTCTTTAGAGACTCTATCAGTCTCCTCATTTTCTGGATCAGAAGGGTGAACTGTAGCATGTTCACTTTCAGGCATGGCAACCTTATTGTCAAATTTCTTTCCACTCCCAAGGGTTGTAATAGAATTCACATGATTGTACGATTTCTCTCCTTTGGGATTAGGATCAATATGACAAGGGAACCTTCCATCATCTCTCTCACTAAGAAACTTAGATATTTGGCCGACTTGAAGTTCTAATTTAGCAAGAGATTGGGAATTATTCTTAAAATTCTGCTTGGTTTCCTCTTGAAAATTAACCTGGATCTTTACTAACATTTCATGGCTCTGTATTAACATATCCTGGCTCTTTTTTAGTATACTAAGAGATTCCTCTAATCTAGTCATTCTATTCTCAGAAGGGTTCTGGAACTGGGCTTGACCTGAAGAATTATTATTATAACTAAAACCTGGGGGATGCTGAGAATTACTAGACTGACCTTGGTTCTGGCCCTTAGACCAAGAGAAATTTGGATGGTTTCTCCATCCAGGGTGGTAGGTCTCCGAGTATGGTTCAAACTTCTGACGGTTTTCAAACCTAGAGTTGTTATAGACAGCATGGGCTTGCTCTTCACTAACCTGACCTTCCCAAAACGAGTTATCGAGTTCTATTCCATAACTAGAGACTTGAGAGGCTCTAATTCTATCATTAGGTTCAACAAGGGACCTATTTTTAGACTAACCCATTTCCAAAGATTCTAACCTTCTAGACAAAGCATCAAACTTAGCATCTGACCAAAGCTTGTATCTACCACATTGGTGCTACTTTTATTGACCAAGAGTCTTTTAGGGGGTTCAACACATGACTCCCACTGTTGGGATTTTTCAGCTACAACTCCTAAGAAGGTAAAAGAATCATCATCATTTTTACTAGTGAACTTACCAGCGCACATAGCCTCGACCATGGCTTTGGTCGAATAGTCTAAACCATCATAAATAATCTCTACAAGATTCATCTTATCAAATCCATGGTGAAGATGTTGGGATAGGAGATCATTGAATCTATCTAAAAACCTATAAAGAGACTATCCCTCTTGTTGCACACTAGCACTAATTTTGTGCCTAACAGCTGCAGTTTTATGCTTAGGGTAGAATTTCATATAGAAAGCTGTAATAAGTTCCTGCCATGTTTCAATGGATTCAAATGGTAGGTTGTTCAGCCAGGTCTTGGCTTTATCTCTCAAGGAAAAGGGAAACATCTTAAGTTTCAAGACTTCATCAGTAAGGTCTTTTATTCTAATTGTCCCATAAATTTCCTCAAAGTACCTAATATGAAAATAAGGGTTCTCATCATCTTTCCCTAAGAATATAGGGATCATCTGAATAATACTAGGTTTTATCTCGAAATTAACCGTAGTGGCTGGCAATTTAATGCACGAGGGTCGGGTGGACCTAGTTGGGAATGTGTAATCTTTCAAAATAGTCATTTCAGGCACAACTGAAGTACTATGGGTACTTTCCCCACAAAGAGACAGATTCTCAAAACTGAAGTTTCCAAAGACATGGCACTCAAAAGAAGAGTCTTCGAACTCCCCGCCTTCACAAGAAGAACTACTAGGTTTGTCACTAACCAAACGACCTAGAGTGTTTCTTTTCCAAGCCCGTACTCTAATGACCTCGGGCATACACTAGAAAAAACTAATAAAACAAATATAAAAAATCCAAAAGGAATGGAGGTTCTAAACAAACACACAACAAGCTGACTCCACCAAAGCAAACCTAAAATTTTCTAGCAAACAAAAAGCATGATGGCTCCACTTAGATTGTTTCTAGACCATCTTCTATTCTTTTGAAAAGGAATTTGTTACAATCTGAGCAAACCTCCCTGGAATCAATCCGAGTTAAAGTAAGTTAAATAGAGACGGGGAAAGTTACGTGGAGCTTTGATACCCAAGGCCTCACCGGCATTACAAGGAGACACATTCAACTTACAGAAACCATCATGAACTTCTAAGCATACTCAAAAGAGTAACCAATATTTTTCGAACGACTTTCCTATTAAGATCGTTACCATATTGGTCTGTTCTATTCCAAAATTTAAGGCTTAGGTTCGCATTAAGTATCGTTTTCCTAAGGCGGACAAGAAGAGAACGGTGATGAATTCCGAACCCTTATCTTGTACGGCCAGTCCTTGCCCTTTATTAGGAAATTAAAACAGCCGTATTCAGTTCCTTGACATATATGCAAATGAATGAATACAGTAACTCGCTGACAGGGGATTCACGAGTGTTTTGACAAACTTACCTCCCGTACCAGATGGGGGATGAACCGTTGTAGTCGACTCGGGCCACGACTCATATGTCATGTACGAACCCGAGGGGCCGAGGCGATATCGTAATCGTCGTCCTTCTCTGCAAACAGTTTATATTTAATTTTACCCTTCCTTAGGGTTTAAAAATAAAAGAATAATGTCCCAAAGTCCACAGTCCAAAGTCTGAAAAGGAAAGTGCTAAAATAAAAAGAAAATTACAAAAATAGAGAATACCCTAATACAATTCTAAAAAGAAAATCTATAAAAAAAACAAACCTAAAACTAAAATCTAAGGAAAAAAATAATAATCTTTGTCTTTGTTTTCGTTTTCGTTTTCGTTTTCGTTTTCGTTTTCGTTTTCTTTTAGCTTTTAGCTTTGACTCCAAGTCTTTTAGTCACCAAAGTCTTTGGCTCAATTTATTTTCAGTCCAAATTCCAAACCTGTAGCACAAAGATAAATACCAAAGAAACGTAAAATATAACAAAATTAAATAAAAACCTAAAAAATAAATCTAAAAACTCTAACTTAAAAACAAGTCTGCATCGGCAACGCCAAAAATTGATATGATCTCAATAATGTTGTAGTAATAGGTTCGTTGAGACTTGTGAAAGCAATAGATTTTAGACTTATAAAACTTAATGCAAAATTGATTTCAAAATATTAAAAATAACCAAGACACTGATTCCACTATTACACATGAATGAATGATGGTAAATACTCCAAAACTCTAATTATCTTTTAAGTCCCTTATTTTCTTAATTCACAAATAGTCAGGCAAATTCTCAAATATTAATTGTATTCCCTAAGCATAGATTATCAATTGACTAAACAAAGTATAACCTATCAAATTGAATCACAACTAATTAAGAAAATTATGCAAACAATTTCAAACTCTGCAAAAGCAGTGATTGAGTGAATTATAAAATATAAATTAGAGAAAATAAAATAATTACCAATTATTCATGCGTAAATAATTTCCTCATTGCCTTGGTTGTGGGAGATTTAGCTCATCATCATGTTGGAAACACGCTCAAAAGTTGATTTCATTGCTCAAAGTGTTTACAAATGATGAAAATTGGAGAAATATAATGAAAACCGGGTTTGTAACAGATATATTTGTTATAAACCAAGCTGTTACAGAGAACGATAGAACAAAAGTGTCGTTGTCACTGTAGCATAACGACTGTCTTTTACAGTCTAGTGTTCTTCGAGCTCTCTTCACTGACAGCAGCAGCAGATTTCTTCAACTCGACTTTCTCAGCTCTGTAATCTCCCCAAACTCTCCGTAACCACTTTATGACACCCAAACACCCTTTATATACTTAACAAGAGAAAGAATATCCCCTCATCAATCCAAAAAATCTTCCCATTACTCGGCAGTCAATGAAAATATTCTCGGGATATATTCTTTCCATTTCTCCCTTCTCATGCATTATTTTTCTTCTAGCACACTCTAAACAGGCTCCTACACGTTCCATATGCGACATAGATAGAGTAAAATACTCTCTTGACACACGCAAGCACACAGAACTCGCGTTGATGTAACCAAAACCCGAGTTACCCTGTTTTCTTTACTGCCGATTATCCAACCAAATCCAGTTGATTTTGAATCCCATACCACGCCTGTTGATCTCATTCAAGTATTCCCGTGCAATTACAGCCATTGGATCTCCTTTTAGCTCGCCCAAAAGTCCAACCCTAATTTGCCAGGCAAATAACTCCTTTTCCCGGCAAAACCAAAATTCAAACAAGGAAGATGGGTGTTAAAGACGAATTTTGGCTACACATAACCGTGGGTGCCCCTTATCCAAACTTGGAGTATGTTTAGCAGTTGTCCTTCGGGGGTGCTCCGAGTCATTTTTCGAGCCGATTTTTCCAACAATGTTTATTTCCACAAAATACCTAAAACACACAAAACACCATAATAAGTACAAAATCGAGTACCAACAATACAGAAAATTGAGGAAAACTTAAACACAAAAATGTGTCTATCAAAAAACGCAGTTGGTGAAGAAGTGTGGATTAGGCTATTTTATGAAAAACAACCTTTTAATATCTCTAACTTCTGCTACACTATAGATCATAAAGAGATGGAATGTGCCACAATAGTTGCTTATCTTCTTCATCAACAGAGATGATATTTTTCATCAACCTCAATATATGATCCACTATCATGGACAAACCCAGATGCAAGGAAGAAAAAAGATGCAAGACAACATGCAATGGAGGCTGATCAAAGTGATAAGGAGGGAAATAATGAAGATAATAGCAAAAGGAAGGATAAGCAAGTTGCTGTTGCTGACCAAGATTGCATCATGAAATCCAGCAGAATCCTGCGTAATTTATTGTTGAACTATCAAAGGAAACTGTTAGTCTAAAGGAACAGGATAAAGACAACATGATCAGAAATATTCCTTTGTATCTTCCTCCTTCTGATACTGTGCCTGGCGGTGATGCTCAAGGTATGATATATGTGCATGCAAATGAAAATCTGAATGAAACTGTAGTGGTCCAGAGACATGGAAAAATAGTAAGAATTGGAGAGAGTGGTCCCAGTAATTACAATAACATGAATAGAAATGCTCATAGAAACCTATACAATATTGATTTTTTAGGTAATATGTCTGAAGAATATGTGGAAAGCCATCTAAGAGAATTTAATATGTCTATTGGTCAAAAAAAGTGGTTATGGATCGAATATGAAGCTTCTTAAATCTTTCATTGCTTTAGGGGATTTTGATCTCACTTTTGATGATTTTAATGTTGATAACTTAGACCCGGGCACTGCTAATCTTAATCAAGTTTTCAAGGAACCCCTCAAAGAAATCATTAATGAAGTTGAAGATTATCTTTCAAGTTTCAATACCAATGACTACAATCTAGATGGGTCAGGGGATGAGCATGTGAGTTTATATGATCGTTCACCATCTACTAATTCTCTCACTTCCTTACATGGGATGGTTTTTGAGCAAAACCAATCCAAGAGACACAAAGCAACCTCTTTTAGCACTGATACCCTGGTACCAATCTATCTCTTTCACATTTCTTGCATTAAACTTTATTCAAACTATATTTGTACTTCCAGTTTGGCAAAACCTTTGAATCTACTTTTAATCAACTACTAATATTCTATATAAGCTACATCACTGAATTTACAAATATCAAGTTGTATCTTGGTGTGCATATACATTATTCACAAAGAATAATGAAGATCTTATCGTGGAATGTCCAAGGACTAGCTTCCAAAGATACTAGAGACTATTTGGCCCACATTATATAACAAGATAACTCATATATTGTTTTCCTAATGGAAACCAAAGTTTATCAGTCTAGGGCTAGAGTTTTAACTCAACAATATTTTTACCCAAATTCCTTTTTTTGTGAGTTTAATTAGTCTCTCTGGTGGTTTAGTACTAATGTGGAAAAATGGGTTTCCTTGTGATATAGCATGCTGTAAAGATAATATGATCCATTTGATATTAACTTCTAATGCCTCTAAACAAGAATGGCTTCTTTCTTGTGTTTATGGATCAACTCATTATGAGATGAAACAAAAGCAATGAGAGTTCATTATAGAATTGAGTGACAATGTTTACCAGCCTTGGGTGGTTATAGGGGATTTAAACATCCATCTAAATAATCAACATGCATCTACTAGTAAATCCTCCTTAGATAACTGGGTGTGCAATTTAATAGATAGTGCAGGTCTAATGGATATGGGATACATAGTATCTAAACATACATGGTCAAACAGAGTTATTGGAAAGGGTCATAGAAGAGCAAGGATTGATTTAGCTCTACAAAATTCGAGTTGGGTCAGAGACTATCCAAACTCAAAAGTGTTGCATCTTTCATTTTTGGGATCGGATCATTGTCCTTTGTTATTGGTCACTGAAAATATGGAGCCTCTACAAAAACACAGCAGGAAGTTTTTTAGATATTGGTTACAAGACTCAACGTGTTCTGAATTAATAACTAATACGTGGAAATCTACACCAAAAAATGTTGATATCAACTCTAAATTGGTGACAATGAGAAGAAAATTATCAAAATGGAATAAACAACATTTTGGTAGTATACATTCTCATGTTCAACAACTTCTTCAACATCTTTCTCAGTTACAAGCAAAGCCTTTAGTGATAGTATTTCAAATGAGATATGTGTAACTATTCAGAAACTTTGATTATTGGAAAAAGATTGAAGCTGATTTTTGGAACCAAAAATCTAGTGATCATTGGATTCAGGATATGGATAGTAACACAGCTTATTTCCATACTAGAAAAAATCAAAGAAGGTCGAGAAATCATATATCGGCTTTGAAAGATAATAATGGCCAGTGGTGTCATTCCATAGAAGATCTAGAAAACCTCCTTACTTCTCATTTTGAAAACATTGCTACTTCTACTAATCCAGTATTTCAACAAGATTCATTTGAATTAATAAAGGCAATAGTTACAGATGAGGTGAATCAAGCTTTAATCTATATTCCTTATGCAGAAGAGATTTATGAAGCTTTAAACACTATTCCTAGCTGGAATGCACCAGGACCAGATGGATTTCCTGTTGGTTTCTTTCAAACTCAATGGTCAACAGTTGGTAATGATGTGGGTATGTTAGTCCAAGACTTTTTCTGTACTAAGCATCTTCCGCCTCATATCAATAAAACTACTACATGTTTGATACCCAAAACTCAGCATCCCTCAACCCCTGGCGATTACATACCCGTAGGGATTTGCAATATTACTTATAAAATAATCTCCAAACTATTAGTCATAAGAATGAAGCCACTTATGGAGAAAATCATTTTCCCTACTCAAGCATCCTTTGTCCTGAAAAGATATATTAATGACAATATTGTGGTGGCACATGAATTGATTCATTCGATCTAAAAAGAAACAAGGATTAATAGCTCTTAAGCTTGATATGTCTAAGGCATTCGACAGAATCGAATGGCCTTTTTTTGATAAAATGTTGTACTCTTTTGGTTTCTGGGAGGAGTGGAGAATAATTATTCAGCAGTGTATATCAACTACTTATGTCTCAGTCTATCTCAATGGTAATATGTGCAAAGAATATCAACCTACGAGAGGGATTAGACAGGGTGACCCACTGTCTCCATATTTATTCATCATCTCCATGGAATATTTTACAAGATCTTTAATGCATGCTGAGGCAACGAGGTTAGTAAAAGGAATTCAAGCAGGAAGAAAATCGATAACTATCAATCATCTATTATTTGCAGATGATTGTATGTTGTTTTTCCAGGCTACAGATAAGGGTATCAACCAGATAAGAGAAATATTACATAATTTCAGTCTTATGTCAGGTGAAATGATTAATTTCAACAAATCATAGGCATTTATTGCAGGTGATATTTCTTCTAGTCAAAAAGACTTTATTCAAAAGAGTCTTGAAGTTAAATAGTTAGTAACATCTGATAAATATTTAGGACTTCCAATACTATTGGGAAAGTCAAAAACTAACTCTTTTGCTTCTATTAAGGATTCATGTGAACACAGACTTCAAGGCTGGTGTTCTAAAACTCTTAACTTGGCGGATAGAACTACTTTGATAAAGTTATTTCTTAATGTAATGGAAACACATTTTATGAGCAACTTAAAGCTTCCCAAGACTATCATTACTAAACTAGAGTTGATTCAGAGAAAATTCTGGTAGGGTGATCGTAAAAAAACAAGGGTTTCAATCCTATTTCTTGGATCTCTCTCTTCATTCCTAAAGAAGAAGGAAGTATTCCTAAAGAAGAAGGAAGTATAGCTTTTAGAAATCTTGAATTGTATAACAAGGCTCTAATGATAAAATTGGCATGAAGACTGTGTACAGAGGAGGACAAGCCTTGGAATCAGATTATGAAATCCAAGTACTCTCTGTACAGTAATTTTCTGCATCTCCAGGAAACACATAATAATAGTTCTTGGATCTGGAAGGGACTGGAACTAGGGATAAAATATGTTAGGAAGTTTCATAGATGGGATATAAGGTGTGGAACAATTTTTTTGGTTTGGTATGATAAATGGGTAAGAGTACTAAACACACCACCTCTTCCTAAAGAAAACTATCTGAGTCAATTTGAATAATTTTCAGATTTAATGCTACAGAATCCCAGAAGTTGGAATACAAATGTGGTACAAAGAGTGTTCCCAAAAGAAACTGCAGATCTTATTCTTAAAATGCCTTTAATTAAATGTGGTGCAGACAAGTTGATCTGGGAATTGAATAATACAGGAGAATAAACTATAAAGTCTACTTACAGTGAATTAGTTAGACAATCAAGAAATTCTAATGGGCAACGAAACAATGACATTCCTAGCACAGTCTAGAAAGGTCTGTGGAAAATGAAGGTTCCAAATAAAGTTAAATTATTCATTTGGATATGAATTAGAGACATTTTTCATATAAAAGAAAGGCTTCACAAGGTTAGACAGGATATAAATCCATTATGTTCTAGATGCTTGAATGAAGTGGAAACTCTAGAACATATTCTAATAGACTGTGATTACTCAAGATTAATGTGGTTGAGTATGTTAGAGAATTGCTCGGTTTAACCCACCAAGTGTTGGTATGTCAAGATTGGTTGTCATATTTAGTGCGAAAACTTGAGTCGCTTAATTTTTAAACTACAGTCAACTTCGATAGGATAGACTAGAAATGATAGAAGTATTGTGCTCCAGTTACTCACAAAGATCTGAAGATGGATTGAAGACAACAAAGACATTATCCTTCAGCTTGAGGTTAGTAACTACGACTTGACTTGTTCCATATCTATCTTGTATATTACAAAGCTTTTAGATTGAAAACATAACATGCAAAATTATATTCGTATGAGCAAATTATCAAGGAACTTATTAACATAATTTATTGAATGCAATTGTGATTATATATGAGTATGAGGTGAGGATTTCAACCTAGAAATAATGTTCTTACATGTGTTTTAAGGAAGTAAGTTCATGATATGTGTTGTGAACCGAAAAGGAAATAGTTAGGCGTTATTGGGTCTGTTCTTCATTGCATATCTTATGAACGACCAATATGTGTGATTAATATAATCGTTCATGACTTGTTTGTGTTCTTGGTAAAACTATTTACATGAGGCCTGACTTATGTATTGATATGACTTTTATTAGTGAAACCGATCTTAAGTAATCACCTAGGGTATGATCGGGTTTGTGTGTGTAAAACCTAACACTATGTAAAGGGGAACTGATCCTAGTAAGAGGTGCAGGACATACAAAGGGGAACCGATCCTTGTATGAGGTGCAACAAGATTTATAGAAGAAAGGGGAACCGGTCCTATGAACATGTGCAACAAGTTTTGTTATTAAGGGGAACGTATCCCATGAACATGTGCAGCAAGTTTTCTTATTGGGGGAATGGATCCTATGCACATGTGCAGCAAGTTTTCTTATCAAGGGGAACTGATCCTATGAACATGTTCATGGAGGGGGAAGAGATCCTATGCATATGTGCATCACGATTTTAACTATAGGGAATCGATCCTCTAGACATGTGCACCAAATTACAAGTTAGATACCATATATATATAAACCTATTTTCGAAATATATTGCATATCTTGAGAATATTTTGGGTTTTGGAAATTCCTTGGTGTACAATCTTCCTTGACTATAAATACTTAAAGTTTGCATTTCTAGCAAACTAATCCTTCGTAACAATAGAATTCCTCTTTTGTCTTTGTTACTAGTGAAGCCGCCTATCGGAGAGGAGAGTAATATAACTAGGTGAAATCTCTTACGGCCGCTCAATTTAAAGTCTTCTTTGGGATTGAGAAGCTCTAGCGCGACCCGTTGGTGGGAAACTAGAAGATTGCATTGTTATTTCAGTTTTCGATTATTGATTTAATTGACTAACGGTTGTTGAATCTTTGATTGCACCTACTTTGTTTATTCTTAAGAGCCTTCTCTTCTGATATAAGGCTCACTCAAACTAGATCAAAGATCAACGTTTCTACGGATCTAAGTCTTTCTAGATCCGTATGATAGATTCATTGATTTTTCATTGTTAACAGACTCCGTTCTGTGCGACAAATCAATAAGGAATCAAGTTTGTATTTTTGCAGATTGTTACTTTGAAGATTAAATCGAAGATTGAAGATTTTGAAGATTTGGAAAAGAAGTTGTTGTGAATCATTAAGAATATATACTAGATCTACTCCTAAAGAGAACGTCAGTTCTGCTAGGATATTGGGTATTAAATATCTATTGAGAACTTTGGTTCTGCTAGATATTATCATATCAAGAATACTGCTGAAGCTGAGTAACTAGGATTTTAGTTTACTTAGTATTTTTTGCACGAAGTTGTAGGTTTACTTTTTTTTAGCGTCTTAATTCAATTGAGTATTCAAAATTGGACTAGGTCCCGGGTTTTTCTGCATTTGTGGTTTCCTCGTTAACAAAATTCTGGTGTGTGTGTTTTACTTTATTTTCGCATTATAATTGTTTTTATATTATAATTGAAGTAATTACACTTGTACGTAATTAGGTACTTGATATTTATCTTATAAGGTTTCGGTTATCAAGTGAACACTTTGTCGTAGTATTGTCTAGATTCACATCCATATACAATCACACAAAATGTATTGGATTTTTCCACTTATCTGATATAACAATTCACGTGTTAGGCCAGTCTGGACTAACCCTATTTCAAGTGGACATTGTGTTGAAATATTCCTTGAGTGATTGTTTCTCCAAGAGGTTTATACACAGTGGGTTTTGTATAGGCTGTGATCAAAATAAAAGATTGTGGTGTATTTGGGTTCCCTCGTCTTTTCAATTGGTATCAGAGCATGCATGCAAACACGAAAAGATCTAACAATCTGTACTTGGTGTGATCCAACTTATAAAGTTGTAAATCAAATGATAATTAATTCGGTTAACGTACCTCCAGGGTTTGATGGCTCAAACCATCTATGGTGGAAAATGTCTATGCAGTCTTTTCTTCAAGCTCATGACTTTAACACTTGGGTTTTAGTTATTGATGGGTATGTACACCTAAAATTATTGGTCGACAACTCAACCACTGAGTATTAAAGGAATTAAAAGAATTTAGTAATGAAGAAAAATTGCTTTCGAAGCAAAATTCTTATGGATTAAATGCCATTATACATGTTGTAACTCGAGACCTCCATCATCATGTAACCAAGTGTAAAACATCAAAGTAGGCTTTGGATATTCTTAATATCGTATTTGAAGGGAATGCCTCTAAAAAAGAAGCTTGGCTTCTAACCCTATCTTCTAAATAGGAAAATCTTCGTATGGATGAAGACGATACCTTTGATGAGTTTGATGAAAAACTTTCTGAAATAGTGAATGCCTCTTATGCTATAGGAAAAACTATTTCAGATAAAGATATTGTGTGTAAAATTCTAAGGTCTTTACCACCAATATATGAATCTAAAAAGCATGCCATCATGGAAGCTAATGATCTTTCCACACTATCTAGAAGCGCTCTAGTTAGTAAATTAAAGATCTTTGACCTTGAATATCAATTCAAGAATGAAGTGGGTATTATCCTTAAAGCTGTAACTAAGACTTGTTCTTCAGATACAAAAACTGAGAATGGCAGTGTTGATACGACTGCACGAGAGTTTAGAAAGTTATTAAGACAAAAGAAAAGAAATTATTCTCCTTCTCAAAAAACACAAAAGTGTGTAGAGAATAAAGAAAATAATAATTCTGATAGCTCCAATTGTTCCGAGGTTCAAGAGAACAAAGCTTTCTATGCAACTGTTGAATGCACATATGAAAAGGATATTGAAGTAACTTTAGAGTCAAAAACACTTAAATGTGATAAACTTTGCAAAGAGAATGAAAATCTAAAAAGGGAACTTGATATTCTATATAGGATATAGAACGTGTAAATAATGGTGAGACTTATCTTGAAGTATCGTAAAAATACAGAAAAAAAAAGGTAATGATCGAGAAGCTCCAGAGCCAAAGGGACTCGACTGTGATCTTCGTGAAGAGAATAAAAGATTGAAAAAGGAACTTGATGATCTGTTTAAGGATATAAAGATTATCAGCAATGAGCAAGATTATCTTGGAGCCATGAGATGTTACAGAGAGCAAATTGAAGAAAGTCATGATCGAGAAAGGAAACTATATAGAGAACTGGAGAACCTAAAGAACACTGAGGTAAGTAATTCTACCGAATCTGAAATTTCTTTAGATTATAAAGTTCAAATTGATAAAGTTAAGGTTGATCTAGATGATGCTCTTGAAAAAAAAAATATTGGAGAAAGAGAATATGAGTCTGAAAAGGACTTGAAAAAGTTCGATAGTAGCACAAAACAACTTGACTCAATGTTGAAGTCGAATAGAGTTTCTCGTGACACTCGAGGATTGGGCTACAAAGGTAAACAAACATTGAATGCTAAATAGGAGACAAAGTTTGTAAAGCTTAAAGACTCTGCTGAAGAAATTGCTTCAAGAGTTGCCACAAAATATTTTTCTTCCGTAAAAGAAAAATCTGTAGCACCTTCGTCTTCAGCAAAAGATGGAAAACGAAAATTCCGTCAAACTCCAATGAAAGAAATTCCACATCAAGGTAACACTAAACCCCATGGTTCATATGTTACTATGCATTGCTCTTATTGTGGAAATAAAGGATACTTGGAAAGAGGATGCAGATTCCGTAAAAGGAATAAAAAATCCATAGATGCACGTGTTTCCACAAAATTGGTTGAACTCAATAATGCTTAATCAGGACATGGTTGTCCTAAAACTGAACAAAAGAATTATTGTAATGATAGTTCAAAGTTTGCTTATCAGGCTTCTACGAAGTTTTCTCAGAATCGCTCAAACTACAAAAGGAGAGATGAATTTGTAAAGACTAGATCTGATGTTCCAAATTGGAGAAAGGCTAACTCTCAGAGTTTTCAATATTTCAGTTACCTTAATATTTCCTCAAGAGATTCATCTTAGATTTCAGGAATAACAAAGCTGCTTCAGCAAAACCCATTTCTAAATGGAGTCCAAAGTCTTCTCTAAAGACAACCAGGATGGTATCACTAGATAGTCACAATGATGACACTCGAATGATAAGTTTCAATACTCATGACATTCAGAATATTGTATTAAACATTCTTGAACAAATGAATATATCTCTGTATTGTCATCGGTATATGAGATAGGTCTCATAATCGGTTACATTTTTATAATTTTGTGACTTTTGATTTAGCGGATTTTATATCTAACTTGTTGGGTTTCTTAATCAAATAATCATAAAAGGGTGATGAAAATTAATCCCATATGTGAGTCATAATTATACTATTATCAATTTATTTCTCATAAGTTGTGTATATAGTATACATATGAGTCTTTGGTATTAGCTTATTACTATTGAAACGTAATAGTTAAAACTTTTTCAACCTTTCTCTGGTAAATGTTTCGTTTGTTGTTATCTTGTCTTTGCGAAAGGATGAGAAAAACAATGAGTAGATCAAGTGGATGTGAAATTAAGGTAACAATCTTGTTAGTTAATTGTTTTCCTGTTTTAAGAAAAGCCTATTTTTATTTGATATATATATTGCTTTTGCTTAAACGAAATTGTCGGTACAATTGATGTGTTTATTCCATTAATGTATGTGTGGATGTATGTGTGATTCAATTGGTTCCGGTTTAGTAAAACTATTGTTATCTTGCTTTGTTGTGTGATATCAATCGTTTAGGCTTACACAAGTTTGGTGGAATTACGGTGCGTTAATGTTTATGTTAATTCAATTGCTTCCAGTTAAGTAAAACAATTGTTATTTTGCTTTATTATGTAGTATCAATTGTTTAGGCTTACAAAATTTCGATGCAATAGTGAAACTTTGATATATATTTGTTGTTTCAATTACTTCCAGTTGAGGTGAATAATTATGCAAGTTGATTTATTGGTTTGTATGAATTATTTATGGCTTAACGAATGAATATGTTGACGGGATGAGTTGTTTAGTCCAATTCGATTCCGGGTAAGATAAACTAAGTTAATTATGATCTTAGTTAGACTTATCTAAGTGGAGGCTTCGGTTATTTAAGTCTATCTGAATGCCTAAGTAAGGAAATGCTAGTTAACTAACCTAGTATTTGTCTTGTTTGAAATCTAAAGGTCTAAGTTATATGGAGAATTAGAACCTGATGAGAAAAATGAAGTTTATCTTTGTTATGGTCTTATCGAATGAAGCGGTTGTATTTATACAATCGATTAAGCAAAGGAACTAAGTTTTTTAGTTGATTTTTGGTTTGCTAAACTAGTTGGGAAAATTTCTTCGAGCAATTATTTCCATGATAACATATCAAAACAAAATTACTTTGTAGTTTCGGTTTTGATATTGGTTATAAAAAATGGTATGTGGAACCCTCGTCCTTGACTCAATAGGTTGCAAGTATATTTTGAGATTTGTAAGATCCTTTACGTGTTGTCCTTTATTTTTTCGTTTCTTTGTCATTTTTGTGGCAAAAATGGGGAGAAATATATGGAGTAAACAGGTGATGCTGGTATCAATTTTATGTTGATTGGTGTCACTAGGGAAGAGGACAATGGTGCTTGAACGTTTATCTAACGAAAGTGGGAAAGCAAAGACTAAGGGGGAGTAACATATCTTATGAACGGTATAACAAAGACGCGCGGATTGAAAATCTTCCTATCTCACCTTTAGGGGGAGTATGAGCTTTGTTATTATAATGTCAACATTGGCATTTATTTTTGAATATCTCCAGGTTTTTGTGCCATTGAAATGTGAATTTAGCGTATGTAGAATGAGTTATGTTTGTAATTCGTTTATTTCCATATGTAATAGAGTTTTGTCACTAAATTGACAAAGGGGGAGATTGTTAGAGCACTGCTCAGTTGAACCCACCAAGCATTGGTATGTCAAGATTGGTTGTCATATTTAGTGCCAAAACTCGAATCGCTTAATTTGTAAACTACAGTCAACTTCGATATGATAGACTAGAAATGAAAGAAGTATTGTGCTCCAGTTACTCACAAAGATCTAAAGATGGATTGAAGAAAACAAAGACATTATCCTTCATCTTGAGGTTAGTAACTACGACTTGACTTGTTCCATATCTATCTTGTGTCTTTCAAAGCTTTTAGATTGAAAACATAACATGCAAAATTATATTCGTATGAGCAAATTGTCAAGGAACTTATTGACATAATTTATTGAATGCAATTGTTATTATGTATGAGTATGAGGTGAGGATTTCGTCCTAGGAAACAATGTTCTTACATGTGTTTTAAGGAAGTAAGTTCATGATATGTGTTGTGAACCGAAAAGGAAATCTCCAGGCATTATTGGGGCTGTTCTTTATTACATATCTTATGAACAACCAATATGTGTGATTAGTATAATCGTTCATGACTTGTTTGTGTTCTTGGTAAAACTATTTACATGAGGCCTGACTTATGTATTGGTATGACTTTTATTATTGAAACCGATCTTAAGTAATCACCTGGGGTATGATCGGGTTTGTGTGTATAAAACCTAACACTGGGTAAAGGGGAACCGATCCTAGTAAGAGGTGCAGGACATACAAAGAGGAACCGATCATTGTATGAGGTGCATCAAGATTTATATAAGAAAGAGAAACCGGTCCTATGAACATGTGCATCAAGTTTTCTTATTAAGGCGAACGGATCCTATGAACATGTGCAGCAAGTTTTCTTATTGGGGGAATGGATCCTATGCACATGTGCAGCAAGTTTTCTTATCAAGGGGAACAGATCCTATGAACATGTGTAGGGAGGGGGAAGAGATCCTATGCACATGTGCACCACGATTTTAACTATAGGGAACCGATCCTCTAGACATGTGCACCAAATTACAAGTTATATACCATATACATATAAACCGATTTTGGAAATATATTGCATATCTAGAGAATATTTTGGGTTTTGGAAATTCCTTGGTGTCCAAACTTCCTTGACTATAAATACTTAAAGTTTGCATTTCTAGCAAACTAATCCTTCGTAACAATAAACTTCCTCTTTTGTCTTTGTTTCTGGTGAAGCCGCCTATCGGAGAGGAGAGTAATCTAATTAGGTGAAATCTCTAACGGCGGCTCAATTTAAAGTCTTTTTTTGGGACTGAGAAGCTCTAGCGCGACCCATTGGTGGAAAATAGAAGATTGCATTATTATTTCAGTTTTCGATTATTGATTTGATTGACTAACGGTTGTTGAAACTTTGATTGCACCTAGTTTGTTTATTATTGAGAACCTTCTCTTCTGATATAAGGCTCACTCAAGCTAGATCAAAGATCAACGTTTCTACGGATCTAAGTCTTTTAAGATCCGTAAGATAGATTCATTGATTTTCCATTGTTAACAGACTCCGTTCTGTGTGACAAATCAATAAGGAATCAAGTTTGTATTTTTGAAGATTGTTACTTTGAAGATTAAATCGAAGATTGAAGATTTTGAATATTTGAAGAAGAAGTTGTTGTGAATCATTAAGAAGATATACTAGATCTACTCCTAAAGAGAACATCAGTTCTGCTAGGATATTGGGTATTAAATATCTATTGAGCACTTTGGTTCTGCTAGATATTATCATATTAAGAATACTTCTGAAGCTGAGTAACTAGGATTTTAGTTTACTTAGTATTGTCTACACGAAGTTGCAGGTTTACTTTTTGTAGCGTCTTAATTCAATTGAGTATTCAAAACTGGACTAGGTCCCGGGGTTTTTCTGCATTTACAGTTTTCTTGTTAACAAATTTCTGGTGTGTGTGTTTTACTTTATTTCCGCATTATAATTATTTTTATATTATAATTGAAGTAAATACACTTGTACGTTAATTAGGCACTTGATATTTATCTTATAAGGTTTCGGTTATCAAGTGAACACTTTGTCGTAGTATTGTCTCGATTCATATCCATAGATAATCACACAAAGTGTATTGGATTTCTCCACTTATCTGATATAACAATTCACGTGTTTGGCTAGTCTGGACTAACCCTATTTCAAGTGGACATTGTGTTGAAATATTCCTTGAGTGATTGTTGCTCTAAGAGGTTTATACACAGTGGGTCTTGTATAGGTTGTGATCAAAATAAAAGATTGTGGTGTATTTGGGTGCCCTTGTCTTTTCAGAGTATGAACATAAATGTTTCTTATATGCAAGAACAACACACTCAGGTTAAAAACTGGTTAGTCTCTTGGTTTTCCAAAGTAGATGACAGTTCTTTTGTTTGGGTTTGAACAGTTATGATAACTGCTTGGTTTATTTGGAAGGATAGATGCTTGAAGGAGTTTGAAAATAAAAATCAAAATATACACTTGACAGTCTACTCTATAAAACACATGATCAACCAATGTTCAGTTGTGAAGAGTCATAATAGGGAATTGCATACCACTCACTGGTCTCCACCACCAACTGATGTGCTTAAAATCAATATGGATGCATCTTTGGATGAAAATAACTCTTACATATGCATTGGTTTAATCATTCGCAACTCTACAGGAAACTGTGAAGGCATCATAGGGAGGTTTATCGATGGAGGAATAAATGCGGAACATGCAGAATGTCTAGCCTTCAAAGAAGCTATCAACTGGGCTAGAGAAAAGAATCTGACTAAGGTTATGTTCAAAAGGGACTGTCTAAATATTATCAACTCTGTCAAGCAAGCCAAATCTTTTGTTCATTGGATGAACGAAGACAGTGTATATGAATTAAGCCAACTTCTATTTTGCTTTTCTTAGTTTTAAGTTAATTATGTTAAAAGACAAGCAAACAATGTAGCACATGTAATAGCTAAAAAGCTAGAACTAGCAAAACATCTTTTAACTATCTTTGTAACGTTCCTGAAACTTTGAGGATGAAATCAGGGGTGATAATAGTAATTCCAGTCTAAGTTACTTGTAATTCTGCTTATTAATACAAGTAGAAGTTTGCATCAAAAAAAAAAAAGACTAGGTTAAAATCAAGGATGGACAATACCCTGGTGTTTATCCTTAGTGACATAACAATAAATTTTCATTAACCGTCAAATGAAGCATCACAATAAATGAAAGAATGATGGCAGTCACAAATGCATCATAGGACGGTGCATATGTCAGATAACTTGAATTGGCCCAACTCAAGACTTAAGAGTAATGTTAGGACATGTATGGGTAATGAGGTGGCCTATGCGCTGGTCCAAGGCATTACTAAGACATGGACATTGCATGCATATTAGTAGCACAAACAAATGCATCACTATATAGTTCATTATTCGCCTAAGTAAGGCGCGTAATGCATGGATCAGAGATAAAAACAGTTAAGACAGATATTGGCATGAATTGGCTTTGGCATAAGCGTCTTAGAGAGTGAATCACATGGCCATGGAGGTTAATGACGCGTATTGGGGGCAAGATTGGCTCCAAAGCGACGATTACAAATTAATTATTAGCCTTATATATGCATGGCAGAGTAAGGAGACAAATTGGAACAGTTGTAAAGTTGATTTATATTTATATCTGAGCATCTATAAGGGCAATTCCTATGAAAATCAACAAAATTATTATTTTGTTGAGCCACGTGGATGAACAAACTGCATTTTCCACTATGGGAAACTAAGGCAAAATGAACAAATATGATATTTTAGGGTCCCACTAGTGATTTTATTAAGAGAAATTTATTCTTATGACCCTAGAAATTATGGTTCTTACTCTTTTGGCCCCAGGGTTATTTAATAAAATTTGCAAATTATTCTAGTGGCCCTGGAATATTATAACCTGTGTGCATATTGTATGCACATAAAATCAATGTGCATATTGTCTGCACACTATAAAATATGAAGAAAATTTAAAAAATTATTTACAAAAATCAGTGTGCATATTTCCTTCACACTATAAAATATGAAGAATAATTTAAAAATTGTTTACAAAAATCAGTGTGTGTTGCAGTGGAAAATATGGAGAAAGTAAAGAGACAAAGAGAGATTTCTATTGATCAGGATAATAGGGTTACATGGATACAATATCCTTTATATATATGTAAAGTTAAACTCTAGGTAACTAGATGGACCGCACATCCATGGGCCATAGGCCCTGTAACACTCCCCCTTGTGCGGTTCAATAACAAAACTTTATACATAGTGCTTCACATATAGTATATTGCTTTAAATGTTGTTCTTCAAATGTCATTCTCTCCTTGATGACTTGTGCCGAAATCAATTGCCTCATTAAAACTTTGACAAGGAGAAACCCAGTGGGATAAAACCTTGGTACAACTCTTCACATGTAGTAGTTCACATGTTGTCTCATACTTTACATGTAGTTCATCACATGCAATACGATCTTCAAAGATTGACGAGTCTAAGTTAATTGTCTCATTAAAACTTCGTCAGGCTAACCCAGAGGGACAAAACCCGAACTAAAGAAAAAGAGTACAATATTAAGTAAACTTAGAACATAGTTGGATGCATATACGTTGCCTCATTAAAACCTTGACAAGGAAAACCAGTGGGATAAAACCTTGATGAAGAGAAAAGAGTACAACGTGACAGATGCAAGAAAAGTTGATCCGTTGCAGATGATCGCTTTGCTCGGTTGAAGTTGACTAGTTTCTTCACAACTCCTAAGGAAGAAAACCCTCGTGAGACTAATAGCCTTAGCTGGGAAATTATCTTTCGGTGTTTGTTGTTGTCTCATTCAAAACCTTGCCAAGTAACAAAACCCTGTGGTAAAAAGCAACCTCGGTGAAGGAAAATAATTCAACACACCATTAGATGCTCCCCATGATGTCAAACAATTTTCATTAGTCTAATGCATTCAAAAGGAGTTTATCACACTTTACTTTGGTGAATTGAATGTTTATAAGACCTTGTTGTTGATTCTGGAAGTTACATTTCTTAACAGACTATCGCATTTCATTTTTTGATTTAGATATTTTTAGTAATATCAACGCGATCTTTATGTCTTCAACTTTCAACATACTTGATGTTTTTAGTGTTGTCTCGCTAAAAACCTTGTCGAGTAACAAAACCCTTTGGGAAAAACTATTCTCGATCGAAGGGAAAAAGAGTACAACACAGCTTCAATTTCGAAGTAAAATATGTCGACATCATATCCTTGGATCCTCCCCCTGATTACTTTCAGAGTTATTCCAGACAGTTCCTTTAGTCATGTACTTTTTGAAACTTAATATCGGTAATGACCTAGAAAATAGTCTACCATATCTCCTCCTGATTACTTTCGTTGGATAAGAGATTATTGTTCCTTCATAATCAACAACTTTTGGATTGCACTTTCATTAGCATTCATTTTTATGTCTTTGCAGGGATAAAACAAATTCATGTCAATGGTTACTTTTAAGTATATGATTACATTCATTATACCATTCCAATGACGTTGCGTTGGCGCTGAGCTATATCTAGCTAAAAAGTTCACTGAGGATGTAACATTTGGTCGAGGAAATTATGCTAAGTACGATAATGCATCTATTGTACTTAGATAAGGGAAATTCATCTCTCGACACATATTCATCATTTTACTTTAGACGAATTGGTCATTTACTTACATCTGAACCTCGACTAACCATGGGAGTGCTAGCAGGATACATGTCCTTGTTAAATTGCCTGACAAATTTAGACATATGCAAACTGGTGGAATAATATACCACAAGCTCAATTTTCGGTAGAGCTTTCCCCAGATTTCTCATCACAAATTTGGATTTATAGTAGCTTGTAGGATCTCTTATTATGTCAAGAGCACCCACATGTCTGTAACATCAACATAGGTATAAAGAATTCCAAATCAGGAACTTGTTTGTGAATACGCAAGGAAAAATACCTTACTTGTATATCCCCTCCAAATTAATTTCCACTTAGAGGAATATACCACATCCATCTGATTGCTTTAATCTATAAGTGAGCATTCTATGTAACTGTAAACGCACTTTGTGGTTTAGAGTCACTTGATTTGGGCAACAAAAGGTTATTAAGTACTTTTGTAAATATTTGTTACCTCTTGATTCTTCCAGAGATACGTAATGACCACATACATATGCTGCATTTCAAATCCTTTTGAAATTACCATGCTAACTAAGTAACGGAACGTTATAACGTTCATTACAAGAGGATAATTCCAGGGATTTGTGATAAACCTCGCGCCACAAGGCAAGTCTTGATACTTTGAGACTTCATTCCTCCCATTGTGCTCGATGACAAATAATTATGTATGTCCCATAGGCTTCACACTTGGTTGGTTAGCACCACCACACCAAATACCTGTATATTTTTCAAAGAACCTAGTTCTAACTGGATGGTATAGGCCAAATATGCTCTTCGTTGAAATTAAAAAACAAGGAGATTGGTTCGATCTCACCTTGATCTATTTCCTTAAGCAAGTGTATATAAATTTAATCATCAATATGTTCGCATGATCTTTCCATTGACTCGTGTGCATTCCCTTAATCCACTTGGGATGTCATTGTTCTATGGAATCATTAAACTTCGGAGCGTCCTCCAGTTTGATTCATGTACATATTCAGAGACAATCTTATGAGATGATTTCTGATGATATAAATAAGTTGTGCCTTCCACACCTAATTCCTTTCTAGGTGAGGATTTATCGAACCAAGTGGTCCCTCCAACTTCTTTTATGGAGCCACGGCCTCAACCACACTTCCACTAAGTGTAGTTGCAACACCTTAGTCTATTGTGTATATCCCTTATTGAGGATTTGTAACCTTGCAGGTAGGTTTGCAGCTGGTATGTGTGATCTCATCACTTTAGCGACATCAATGTACATTATAAAAATCGATTATTTTTTCACTTCACATTTACATTTGTGGAGTACAATAATCAATATGAGACACAGAGGGAACACACCACGACAATTCCAGTCATTCCGTTATAAAATACGTTTTCTTATCTCCCCCTAATGACGGGAAGATTGTCTCATTAAAGTGATAACCCGCAAATCTAGCGGTAAGAGATCTCCTGCTAAAGGTTTTAAAATGCGGATAATTGTTGAGAGTAAATATCCAACAAAATTACTTAATCATTTTCGTGACCCATCATAGTACGACGTGGACTCGTAATGGCACATATATAGTACAACCAAAAATGCGTAAGAACACAAGTATCAGGCTTATAACCAGTTACCAACTGGTACACAAAAATGGTTGACTAATTGTGGGTTCTAAAACGAATAAGTGAATATGCGTATAATATTGCATATCCCCCAAGCATTTATAGGAAGGTTGTTACGCATAACCTATCCTTAGACACCATATATAACCTATGACGGTAGCATCTGCGAGACCATGGGGTATATGATGCTCTACAATGATCCTATTAAACATGCAATATCCATCAAGTCCTTTTGATGTAAAATATCTAGCAATAACAAGGTTGGTGAGACCTTAAATTGTATAATATGTGCTAGAATTGTTTCAAAAACATATAATTTCTTGTGAACAATAATTAATTCAACACTTTGAATTATCCACCAGAGCCATAAATCACTTGAATGGACCGCATTCTGTATGGATATGTCCACAAATATAACCTTATTTATTTTGAAAAAATGGGTTGTTTACCATTTGGATCTTAGGATGGTCTCAATCCTTTTTACTAAATAATTACTTTGTAAAATAAGTTACATGCTTTATTACTTTAAAAGCATGATGGGATGGGAGATGGTGTTTCTAGTACGTTATAAAGAGTTGATTAGGATAGATGCCGTCACTTTGCATTCTTTCAATCTTTGTAATTCACATTTTCTTGTTCACTCAAATAAAAGGATGTTTCAAAACAGAACATCATATCACAAACAAAGTGTCTTTATGTTTATGATAAAACCTGAATGAGTCAATTCCCAACATTACATTGTCGGTTATGATCTGGATTCAATTATCCAAATATTAGAGATTTACAGTTCACTAAACTAATTGGCTCATTATTTTCTCTAAAATGTGATTCATTTCACATTTATTAGAGGCAATTTATAGATGCATTCCCATTCTCACAATGAATTTTTGTACGATAACCGTTCGCACAGATTTCGTAAGAACTTGAAAAAGTTTGATTAGCTCTTAGTTCTTACAGAGCTTATGTAACTTTTAATCGTTATACCAATTAGGCAACAAAGATTGAGAATTCCTTCTCTCGGATATTACATGTAATGATCCAATCATCACATGGTATGATAGAGTAAGCGTGCATACTTGGCGATCAGATTCAATGGAAGAACTAGAAGATCGACAATTAAGAGATGAAAGACGAGAGGGAAGAAATTAAGAAGCAAACGGAGGATTAATACATGGAGATGGCGCAAATGAAATATTAGATGCATTAAGACAAAGAGAACAGGAGGAAAGAAGGATGGAGGCGGAAGAATGAGCGAATCTAACAAGACAAAATCACGAGTTAAGAATGGAGAATTTGAGGTTGCAAAGTAGGAGATCAAGAAGTACTGCAAGATCAAGTTCACGGTCATTTAGAGAAGAAGTAAGACGAAATTCCCCTATGAGAAATTTTGGCAAAAATATTCAAGAGGGAATGCAGAATCCAAATGGAAAACAATATTATGGGGAAGAAGAAATGATTAATGATCAATATGTTCCACGCATTGAAACTTTGGATGGTAGACGTGATAATAGAAATCAAGAGGGTGGAAATAACCAAAATGGTGCAGAAAATACAGAAGAAGGAAGGAGAATACTACATGAGCGAGAAATCCAAAGAAACCAAAGAATAATAGAGGATGAAATTGAGAGACATTATGCTGAACAACCACGTCTAGCTTTCGAGAGAGAAAGATTGAGAGAAATTCAAATCAGGGTTTGCAACCAATGTTAGCTTAGTAACAAAGCATTCAATATTCATTGTTAGATGAAAACCTGATTAGATTCAAGATAATATTTATCAACTGTTACATCGAAAACATATCTTGTTATACACACATGTAATGCACGTTTGTAGGCTTGTGAAAACCGTACCCAAACTTGTACATTAGTTGGTTCAACAATAGTTAACCAAATGGTTAGCCCATCTGATAACTTTCATATCAACCATATTCTTCTTCACCATAACTAGTTCAAATGACTCAAATGAACTAGTTAGAGAGTTGTTCAATTTCTTAGATATTTATGTACTACACAAGAAAAAATTGAAGCAAAAACGATTTGATTCACTCGAATCGGTTCATGAACTATATATCCACAGTTTGCAATAGCATTCCTTAGTTTATAGAGCTGAGTTCACAAACATCGTTTTTAGACATAACCTACTCAAGTTCGCGGACTTAAGTTCCCGGATGGAGTTCACAAACTCCAGCAGAAATTCTCAGGTCAAGAACTTCCGCCAGTTCGCGATCTGGGTTCGCGGACTGAGTTTGCGGACTGAAGCTCACACACTTCTCCGGTTCTCTTGATAAACAAAGTTCGTAAACTTTGGTTCAAGGAATAAGGACTTATACACATATATGTTTCCACAACAATGCTTATATCCTCCATTGGTTATATTGTCTAAACTCTCATTTCAATCATTGAAACATTCTCAGAGGACGTTATATAGTTGTTATTCACAAACCATTTTTCGTCAGAGCAATTTTCAAAGTGATTAAAATTTAACATGACTTTCGTCACTAGGTTGTGGATGGGGGAAAACGATTTGCTGGTTTTTTCGGAATTAAAGAGTCGACCGTGTGGAGACTCCTTGAACCGAGCGAAATGTTGAACCTCACACAGATGCACTGCAATAAGGGCGTGCTTTTAGTTCGAGAGATCAATCTGTAGTACTCCGTCCTAAACCAAGACAATGGCCGTTCCAGAGTAAATTCGGTCACAAGAGAGGATGGGTTGATCTTTATGAGGGAAGCTGAGAAATGCGTGAGATCAATGGTGATCTGAGATTGTAGGTGTGTTGTGATTTCAGTGTGAAAATTCTCTGAATGATTGAATTTTTCCTGATTGAGAGTGATTTCTGTGAGTTCGTGTAGACGATAGATTGTCTGTATGAACTTTGATGAGAAATTGCTCGTTTAGGCGAAAGTTGCTTGAATCTTCGCAATGTTCGAATCTTGTTTAATGTTGTTCTATTGCCTTTCAATCAGAATTCAGAGACGTTTTATAGTGCCGGAATTGAAAACACCATTGATACCATGAAGCGTGAGAGTTGCTGGAATTAGAGAGTGGGAAAGTGGGAAATCGTGTTAAACCAATTACTCAAAGCGCAGAGACTTGGTTAATTCTCTACCCACTACTTTTTTGATTCTTCCAACTGATTACACGACTTGCTCACATTCTCATCATGGGTGAACACACGTGTCGTAGACCGCCAGACCAAAACCCTAGTTAATATCCCCCCATTGTGACACGATTGAAATCTCGTGATAGTGGAGTCAGTTGCTGACTTTGTGGGACGATAAGTTCATGTAGTGCTGAGTTGAACACGTTTTAGCAAATGTTCAAAAACTCATGAATTAAATGTATGTCCGCTGAGACGAGGTATCATAACCTAAAACGAGCAAACTGTGTTGCTGAATTGTCGAATATTGATAGTTGAACCAATATTCTTTGATTCGAGCAAATATTGCTAGTCTGAACGAATATTGCTAATTTAAGTGAATATTGCCGGTTCGAGCAAATATTGCCAGTTTGATGAATTTATTAGTAGCAGGACCAAATAAAATAATAATTTAATTTACTGACTGCTGGGTCGAGAAAAATAAATAAAAATGTTAATCATGAAATCAACATAAAATTATCAGAGTGTTTGAATCTGCTCAAAATCACGTTTCTGCAGAACTCTAGATTCAAAACCCTAATTTCACCGAAATGATGATTTATTAAAAATCAAAATGGGACCGGCTACATGGGATGACGGGTTCACCATGTAATTCCCAGATGCTCAAATGAGCAGAAATACCAAAGTCTCTTGAGGACCAGTTGGTGATATAATGATTAAATGCTGGTTTAATCATTCACCGAAATAATGCTCGTGTGAGCAACGAATAATAAAACCTGGTATTATGAAAACGTGATGGCCCGACCAAGAGGTCACGAGACTGGCTCCTGGTGCGCGTGGGACCAGTGGATGGTCGTCTGAGCAAACTTCCAATAGTTTGGAAAGAGTTTGAACCTAATATGAGCAGTTGAGCAAATTAGGTTAAAATCAGTAAAACATGCGGGATCAGCTGTTTGCAAGCCTCAGGGTCATCCTTGGTCGGTCAAGGGGATGTGCCTGTGTCACCACAATGTTCGTGTTTCGATCCCCGAGAATTTTGATATTTTCTGGTGCACGTTTGAGCAACATTTGGAGAAAATATGCAAAATCCATGGTTTTGCTGAAACTGGGAACAACACATGAGATGAGGGAAAATAAATAAAACAAGGAATTACAAGTTGTGGGACCGGACACGGCTAGGGCATGGCCGGCCGACTGACACGCGGTCCCACATGCTTTTCCTAGTTTCATGTGATTTTATGTATTTTTCTATGATTTTAAGGGAATTTTACATGAAATCAGAGGGATTTATTGAAAACCAAAATATTTTGTTGAAATCAGGGAGTTTTCATAAAATCATGAAACAAAATACCAAATAATAAATAAAACACGTGGGACCGGCTAGGTTGAAACACTAGCTAACGTGCTTTAGTAGAATTGACGTAGAATTCTCATACGGACTCGGATTTTAATGGTCCACCCCTCCATTCCATACGGAAAAGAATTTCCTATCTCCGCACGCGGGAATATTTAGGTTTTAAGCTCGTTCGGGAGAGGAAAACAGCCCGAGAGTAAAATTCAGTAAGATTTCAAGGGATCAGTCCCATGGTATTTTTTCCTAATTTTTATCATGTTTGGTAAAATCATGTGATAAAAATACATGAAATTAGGTAATTTTAGGAAAATTCATGAAATCAAGAAATCTTCATAATTTGAGAAGGAATAATAAAATAATGGGGAAGTGAGGTGTGGACCGGCCACGGCCAGGGCATGACCGGCCGGCTGGCGGTCCCATGTCACCTTTTCCTAATTTTATTATTTTTGATAAAATCATGTGACACATGAAATTAGGTAGTTTTCATGATTTTAGAGAAAATTCATAAGAAATCAGGGAATTTTCATAATTCAAGAGAAATAATAAAATAATGAGGACATGATGTGTGGGACCGTCCACGACCAGGGCATGACCGGCCGGCCGGCGGTCTCATGTCACCTTTCCCTAATTTTATTATTTTTGATAAAACCATGTGGTTTGGATAATTTATTTGAAATAAAGAAAATTGCTCGAACGAGAGGATTTTCATGAGATCTGGAAAATAACAAAAATATGATAAAATATAAAATTAGGCACGAGACTGGTCACGGCATGACTGGCTGGCTGGTGAACCCAGTCCCCTGGTGCTTTTGCTAATATTTTATTATTATTTTCTTTCCTATTTTGCATAAGTTTCTCGTTCGTTCATGCTGGTCTGTGCATTATTTGCTAATTACACTTGCACCATTTTTGTCAGATATTTATCACTAACCCGTGGCATTCTGCTGGGAAGAACCACGAATTGAAGTGACGAAATATAACAGAGAATCGTAGAATATTCCTGGAAATTCAGACGATAGTTCGTAGAATATTGTTGGATATTCAGACGATGGTTCGTAGAATATTGTTGGATATTCAGACGATGGTTCATAGAATATTGCTGGATATTCAGACGATCTCAGATAATTAATTGATGACTCTAGAAGGGCTCCCTGTCTAAGAGCATTAATCATCTGAGGGTTTGAGCAATATGAACTTGCTGGAGTGTCATATTCCTTTTGCATAGTCGGGGAAAACCGGTCGGATACCGAAGACGTTATCGCCCAATCTTTCGATTCTATACAATATGAGATGTGTCGTGGTCTCAGCTGGGAGACTGCACATCTGCATCTTCTCTGAGAGTCTTTCTCCATCAAAGGGTTATGAGATGTGACGGGGTCTCAGCTGGGAGACTTCACATCTACAACTTCTCTGAGAGACTTTCTCCATCAGAGGGTTATGAGATATGTCGTGGTCTCAGCTGGGAGACTGCATATCTGCATCTTCTCTGAGAGACTTTCTCCATCAGAGGTGGCATGAGCTTTCATGCATATAGACATGGGTCTCGATACTCATCCGATTGCCGGATCCGGAGTAATTACTGAAATTGCTCAGTATTCATGAGATGTGCCGTGATCTCAGCTGGGAGACTACACATCTTCACGTACTCTGAGAGACAGCCTTCTCAGTCAGAGATTTGTGGCATGAGCTTTCATGCTTTAATAGAGAGACATGAGCCTCAATATTCATCCGATTGCCAAATCTGGAGTATAGTTTTATAACTCTACCCTTTGTCGAAAATCCACCATCTATGTAGGACCAGAATATCGCCACAATGATATTCTCGCGATGGAAACAACACTTCTGCAAGAAACCCAAACATTTCTACAAGTATTAATAACACTTTGACGAGAATGTCGCAAGATTCTTCAACGACATTTGGCGAGTGTCACAAAAGAGTAATATAACAATTAATGACCGAAGATATATGAGAAGAATAAGTCTGCTTCACGATGGTTACAAAGTTGGCGAAGATGAAGACTAAAGTTATGGCGATGAGATCGCAGAGTAAATCCGAATTAAGGGGAAATCTTAGCTGTCTTCCACTATGTATTTTCCTATATAAAGGGTTCGACTAAATCCATAAGATGATGATGTACTTTTGAGAGTTGAGAAAGTTTTGAGGAGAGAGAAACTCCAGAAAGAAAGTTGTATTTCTGAGTTTTGATATTTCTTGTAAATCTTCCTGAAAGTGAATTAATAAAAGTGTTGTTATTCATCCACAATTATGACTTAATTTTCATAGATTCTTGACAAGGGTGTAGTGTGGGAAATCCTGCAACTATATTTTGGCACCCGAAACAGGGAGAATCAAGCTAAGAAATCTCTAATTACAACTTGAAAATTTGAAGAAATTGTTAGAATTGAAGAAATGGCTAGAAGAAGAAGAAACACATCAAAACCACCAACAACTGTGAGAAGAAGTAAAAGACTTGCAGGTGAAGGAACAAGTGAATTAGAAGAATCTTTAAGGATAAGATCAGGAAGAAATAGAACAAGAAATGAAGCAGAAAGTTCAATCCAACAGCCGAATTAACAAGCACAAATGCAAGATAGGGATGTGGATTATGATAGAGTGAGTGTGCATACTTGGAGGTCAGATTCAGTAGAAGAGGCAGAAATCGACAATTGAGAAATGAGGAAGAAGGAGAAAGAAATCAAGAAGTGGATGGAGGATTAATTCAAGAAGGACGTGAAATAGTAGATGATTTGAGACAAAGAATACAGGAAGAAAGAATATTAGAGGCAGAAGAGCGTGCAAATTTAACAAGACAAAATCATGAGCTAAGAATGGAGAATTTGAGATTACAAAGAAGGAGATCAAGAAGTACTGTTAGGTCAAATTCAAGATCATTCAGAGAAGAACCAAGGCAAAATTCCCCTATAAGAAATGTTAGAGAAAATACTCGAGGAAAAGTGCAAAATAGAGAAGGAGAGATAATTGGTAATCTCTATAATCCGCGCGACAATAGAAATCAAGAGGGAAGAAACAATCAAATTGAAGAAGAAAATCCCGAAGAAGGTAGGAGAATATTACATGGGCGAGAGAATCAAAGAATGATTGAAGAAGAAATTGAGAATCATTACGCTGAACAAGCACGTCTAGCTCGCGAGAGAGAAAAATTAAGAGCAGAAGTAGAAGAACATGAATTTCGAGAAGCAGTGCGACAAAATAATCATGAAAATTGAGAAAGGAGACGTACACAAAATCATTATAATGGTAATATTCAGGAGGAATATGATAGGATACAGAGGAGAATAGAGAGGCAACGAAGAGAAATAAGGAGAAATGAAGAAATTCGTAGAGAAGAAGATAGGCAGTTACGATATCAAGAGGAAGATGAAATAGAAAATCGCAGAGAGAGACGAAATGATTATGAAGAAGAAGATACACAAAATCTCGCAAGACAAGAAAGGCAAGAACGCAGAAGAAGGGAAACAGCATTAAAGAGGCCAATGGAACAAAACTCAGCTGAGAATGAGCAAATATTGAGAGAATTAGCAGAAATGCGAGGAATGATAAACAATAGAAGAGAAGGAGGTAGAAGGCAACTTGATGAAGCAATTGAAGAAGCAGCGAGAACTCCATTTACCCAAGAAGTACAATTAAGAGGGATACCTCCAAAATGCAATTTACCAGCATTAACCAGCATTTTTGATGGAACTACTTGTGATGTTCAACATGTCAAGGCTTATGTTAGATGTATGCTACAGTGGGAGAATCATGATGCTATGTTATGCAAATATTTTGCATCCAGCCTAACTGGCGAGGCATTGAAATGGTTCGAAGGATTACCAAAAAATACCATAACTTCTTTTGATCATTTACAAGCTACATTTTTAGGAGCATATATCAGCAACAATTCATCGCGGCCGGGTATTGAAGATGTGTTTGGGTTAAAACAAAGAGTTGGCGAGAGTCTGAAACATTTAACCATAAGATGGAAGACAATGTGCAGTGAAATGGCAGGAAGAGTTGACGAGAGATATCTTATCTTGTCTTTTATCAATGCAATGTTCGCGACCAATCTACTATACATACAAATTTTCAGAGTCAAGAATACAATCACTATGACTGAACTGCGAGAACTACAAGAAGAATACATTTCTTTGGAGGAGAAACAAAATGAGATAGAATCATACCCGATCGCGAACACCAGCTCTCTAACGGCAAGTGGAAGTTTGCTCCCTAAAATGATAAATAATGTGGCGAGCACCTCGCAGACACAATAAGAGAACGTGGTCAGTGAAGCCAACAAAAATTGGTAGCAATGGGAAGTCGAGATCAAGAAGAATATGAAAGGGAGAAGAATTATTACAATCGCAGTGGAAATAATAATATTCAAAGACTTGATTAGCCGCAAGAAACTTATGGCGGACAAAGGCAGAATAACTTTAGAGGGCAAGGAAATTAAAAAATAATATGGGAAGAAATTAAGATGCCACCTCTTAATACTAGTATAGAAAAAATCTGGGAAGCTATCATTTTAATGGAAAATATACCATCCCCATAGAACATGGGAAAAGAACCACATCCTAACAATCGCAGTCAAGAATTTTGTCCTTACCATCATTTTCTTGGCCACACAATAAATGACTGCAGGAATGTAAAGAGAATAATTTTAAGGATGATCGAACAAGGAAAGCTAAATCACTTTTTAGCAGGATACCCACAATCTCAGCGATTGCCTCCAGCACCAGAAAGTCGCAGAGTGAATGCTGTAAGAGGAGCAGAAACATTCGTGATAGAAGTTGGGGCTAAAGCAGTCTTGTAATTCCATTGTACATTCATTCAGAACTATAGAAGATTTCCATGATAATGTTTTAAGCAGAGTCTTCGCGAGGAACACAGATGGAAAAGAGATAATAAATATAGCGAGAACCTCGCCATTAGAAGAATGGAAGAAACAAACTCTATATTTCACCGCACAAGATATACCAGAACTTGGCGAGCAACATGACAACCCATTGGTGGTACGATTAGAGATAAAACCAAAACAAATGCAAGAAGAAGATGAAGATAACGCTGGTAAAATTGAAGACTCTTGGGCCATCAACAGAGTCTTAATAGATACCGGGAGTTCAGTTGATATCTTATTCTATCATACCTATAGAAACATGGGCGGAAGAGATGAAGATTTGATACCATCAACGTATAAAATCTATGGATTTAAAGGTACAACTAACAAACCAAAATGGGAAATTGAAATATAGATACCGTTAAAGGGAATATCTTCAAAAATCTTATTCTGCATTGTGGACATCGAATCACCATACAATGCCTTGATAGCACGACCTTTGTTACATGAGATATTGGGTGTTGCCTCCACTTATCACCAATGTATCAACTTTCCTCATCCTAAAGGTGTTGGAATTATTAAGGGATATTGGGGAGAAAGCAAGAAATGTTATGAAATCGACATGAAGTCTTGCAAAGAAAGAGCTGAAAAGAATAACAATTGGAAGTACAAAATCAAACAACAACAGAGATGTGAAAGGTTAATGATTGATGCGATAGAGCGGAAAGAGGATGTAAAAGCTAATGGCGAGCGTCTCGCAGAAAAAGAAACAACGGTAAAACGTAGCAGAAAAGCAGAATCAGAAAATAGTAAGTAGAGAGGTAAAATGATGAACTTTAGAGAACTCTATGAATGATTTGTTTGAAAAAATATGTAATTGAACAGAATATTCTGCTTGAAAAATCGCAAGATTTTCAAAGTTATGAAATTCTATCAGAGTTACAATACTCGCGAGAAGCGCGAATAAAATTTCGCAGAGATTAATAGAATGGGACGAACCTTTATGGCGTGCACCCTAGTTCGTGAATAAAAATTCACAAGAGGCAAATGTAAGACCTAATAGCACGTCATAGGAGGGGGTATCTCTTGACATGATTCAGGGGTAAGGTTATACCGCTGCTGGATCCTGAGTCGTGCAGATGTTGGGGTTAAAGAAAACCTATCCGGGAGAGAGATCTTGGATTTCCAACTATATATGGTTATACCCTGGTTGGACGACCGAGAATCTCTTCCAATAAGTGAAAAGTATGACCAAGGCACCGAGGTACACGGTTGAGCCAAGGGTGCCAAGGGCGTACGAAACTCCCTTGCCATTCTTGGTAAGTCTTGGCTATGATGCACTTGGCCTGAAGAAAACCCCACTTAGGGTGCAGTCTTGTAACTATAAGCCATATAGGCATAAAGGACAAGAGGCTGCGAAAACAACTGGTTGTTGGTAAATCTGGATGGGAGGAGCTAGTCTTGTATGGACGATGTGCCCTCCTTGAAGGGGCAACCAGGGGGGAGATAAAGGCGGCACCCTCCATTAGGGAGCTGATAAGTGTATTAAGATGGCAATGTCATGGGGATTTATGATCGCAAGAACATTTAGGCCTATCATATTGTCGCGTGACGAAAGTTATACAAAGGAAAAAACCTTAAAGAGAAAATGTTAAGATGAGATCAATGGGTTTTTGCATGAAAGTGTAAAAACGTCCTGCGATTTCATCGCAATACGGCAATGTCATGAGGCTTTGTTCTCACGAGAGAATCTAGACTTGTCATATTATTGCAGAGATATTGAAAAGATACTAATAAGGCAAGATCAATGGGTCAATACATGTAAATGTAAAGACATCCTGCGATTTTATCGCAGAAAAATATTAAAGGTTGGCAAAATAAGACCTTTAACTAGGAAGGCATAATAAGACCAACAAATTAATATTGAACATTAATTATTTTATTTGAGAATGCAAGAAATATCTATTCATCGCAGGAGGCAGATTACTTCAGATTTTCAATATCACCAACAAATTCATCAATAAAGGAAGATGAGAAACATAATTCACCATCTCAAGAAAAATATTAAAGGGCAAGAAGAGGAATAAGCAAGTAAAATCTTAATATCTTCCTTGAGAAGGTTCAACACAGACAACAGGAAAAGTTAAAATTTATCCAAGTTATATTCCTCGCAAAAAAAGAAGCCGGAAGAGAAAGCAAAAATGAAACTCAAACTTCAGCGACAGGCTCATCAGTATTCTTCTCGCCAGATTTATTATTCTCACCAGAAGATTTATCATTCTCACCAGCAGATTTATCAGTATCGCCATCATTCTTTTCAGTATCGCCAGCATCCTTTTCTTTGTGAATTTCTTCTTCTCTAGGAGAGCCTTCATCTTCTTCTGGGTTATCTTCTTTAGCTCCTTCTTCTCCTTCAGTAGGTGTATCTTCTAAATCTTTATCCATAGGAATGGAAATTTCGTCATCCTCAACTTCTAGAGGAAGAACAAATTCAGGAGGGAGAGAATGGGAGATCAGAATCTTATTCAACAGAACTTCGATAGAAAGATAAACTTTGCGAAGAAAGCCTCTATCACGGTTTCTAATCTCCATATTCTAGAAGTACTCAAGATAATCAAGCCTTCTTTATGCCTTATCGCGAACGTCCAAACAATCGAAAATGAGAGTCTTATTTTCTTTGCGAACCTTATCTAATTTTTCAGTAAGAGCAGTAATAGTAGAGAGATGGCTTCTTTCAGATTCTGTAAATACCAAAAATGACAAGGAAATATTCAAATGAAGATCTCACGAGAAGAAAAACATAGGAATTTATCAAAAAAATCAACAATTGAGGCAGTCAACTGACTACCTTCTTTTTGAGAGGTTAAATTTTGGATTAGTGCAAAGAAACAATTCTCCCACTGATTCATAGCATCGTCAAATTTATTTCCAACCATACCCTTCAGACGAGATTTCATGTTTTCTTCTTTGGTGCGAAGATAAAGGTTTTATTTTGCTAGTAAAGAATGATATTTCTCTAATTGGGAATGCTGATCTTTAAGTTCATTAGACTTTAAACTAAGAGTTAATCTACCCTTGATAAGTTTATCCTTCTCAGCAGCAGATGATTCTGTTACTTCCTTGAGTTCATCTTTAAGGAAGCGAAGAGATTGCTCTTGGTTATCACAAATTCTTTGAAGATTATCTAATTGTTTCGAGGAAGCCTCCATCAAACTTGAAAATTTATGTTTTTCTTGGGATAGAGTTTTATTCTCATTTGATAAAGATTCCATCGCTAAATCAGTCTTAAATAACAAATATGAAAGGCGAGCAACTTCGCTACACAATAAATTTTGGCTTTGTGACAATTGATTATTCTCATTAGTAAGATTATTTATGTGATCAATTGAGTAAGTATAAAGATTATCTAATCTACTATGTTGGTCCATCCAAGACTCTTTTTCAGCGCGAGCTTCTTCAACGATTGATTCTAATTCAAATATCTTCATTAATCGATTCCGATTTGAAGCTAAATAAATAAACCAAACATTTAAAAGGAATGGAGTGTAAAAAATAAGGAAGACGAGAAATTATTAGAATGGAGAGACAAAAAGATAGAGACAGGAAAACTATACCTTTCAGCTCGTCATTATGTCTGCGAAGATTCTCGCACTCAAGTAAAGAATTGCGAAGCATATGATTCAGAGTGTTACACTCAGAAGTTTTAACTTGAAGGCTTTTACTTAAAGCTTCAACTTCATATTCCAAGGATGCTCGCGAAGCAGAATTGTCAGAGCCAAAATACTTGAGTAAAGTCTCGCAAGCTTCATATTGAAGAGAATCAGTGGAAGACTTTCTAGCATTATCTATGATATTAGATAAAATTTTAAAAGCAATATCAACTCCAACAAAGGTTTCATTTGATGGAGGAATAGATGCAGAGGATGAAGTAGTAATGATAGAAAGTTGATGATTTGAATCGTCTGCGATGGATGCATTATGAGAAGGAGGAGTTTTTGGGAAAGTGACAATTGAAGGCAATATTGGACTAGAAGGAGTTTCAGCCACAACATTTGTAGGGATTTGATTTGTCAGATTTTCTGAAGAAAGGGGGGTATTGATAGCGAGATTCTCGCAGACAGAAGAAGGAGGATTAGATTGTAAGGGTGTGATGATAACTCTCCTAGATGATAACTCAGGAATAATGATATCAGCTTCAAGAGTTTTATTGCGACGGGGTTTTTCTATGTGGTCTAGCGACGTTCTCGTCATTCTGCAAATAATAATTTAGATAAGAAACAGAGGCAACAATATTGTTATTAAGATAAAATATGTTTCTTACTACCTTATCATTCGCAGAATCCTTCTTCCTCCTCTTTTCAACAAGCTTCTTGAGGGAGTTAGGGTTTGGAGTTTCAGAATGGGCGATAGGGACAGCTCCTCTAAAGGAAAATATGACAAGAATTATAATGAATTAAATCAGGAAGATCGAAGAACAAAAGTAAAAAAAAAAAGAAGGGTAATCGAAATACATACCTTGACGTTTCCATTAAAACAGTAGCAGGAGAATATGAAGATAAAGAAAAGTTGCAGACGGAAAGTGAAATAAACGAATAAAGAAGATGAAGAAGTAAAAAGAGGAAATTATTTCCGGAGTTTGACTCCACCTTTTATAGACAAGAGAAGTAGGACCCATTAAGAGGACACGTGTTAAGAAGAGCTACAACACGTGTAGGCGATTAAACTAAATAAACAGAGGTTTATCGAGAAGAAAATTTGTAAAGAAAGAAGCTGCGAGCATCATGAAGAATTTAAAGTTCTCATATCTTATCTTCTTCACAGAAAAGACATGAGAAGAGGCAAGATGTAGGACCAGAATATCGCCACAACGATATTCTCGCGATGGAAACAACACTTCTGCAAGAAACCCAAACATTTCTACAAGTATTAATAACACTTTGACGAGAACGTCGCAAGATTCTTCAACGACATTTGGCGAGTGTCACAAAAGAGTAATATAACAATTAATGACCGAAGATATATGAGAAGAATAAGTCTGCTTCACGATGGTTACAAAGTTGGCGAAGATGAAAACTAAAGTTATGGCGATGAGATCGCAGAGTAAATCCGAATTAAGGGGAAATCTTAGATGTCTTCCACTATGTATTTTCCTATATAAAAGGTTCGACTAAATCCAGAAGATGATGATGTACTTTTGAGAGTTGAGAAAGTTTTGAGGAGAGAGAAACTCCAGAAAGAAAGTTGTATTTCTGAGTTTTGATATTTCTTGTAAATCTTCCTGAAAGTGAATTAATTAATAAAAGTGTTGTTCATCCACAATTATGACTTAATTTTCATAGATTCTTGACAAGGGTGTAGTGTGAGAAATCCTGCAACTACAATCTACATTAAGTCCCATGCTTAGTGAGGAACAGTCATGTTCCTCGGTCAGCATTGAATGGTGATTTTCCAAGCATAAATAGAAATAGTAATTGAACTTAGTTATAAGATAAGATGTTATCGAATTTCGACTGAATGAGCAAACCACGGTTTGAGCGAAATCCCCAGTGGCATAATAGGGTGTCATCCAGTGAACATAAATTCGTGTTGAACCGTTGATTCGATGGTGGAACCTTGGTTGGTTTAGGATTCACGGGCCAGGCCCAAAAAGGAAATCCTTATGCAAATAAAATTAGGTATAAAAGGGAATTAATCCTTTTGTGTTTTTATTTCTTATTTTTGAAACTTGCTGCTTTCATGAGCTGCTCATGCTTTCATCATGTTGTAATTTTATACATGTGTATATGTTAACGTGAGTTTTGTAGAAAAACCCTTATTTTATTAAACGTATGTTCGTTCAATCATTAGTTTTGAAAACTAATAATAATCCCTAATTTAGGAGAGATTTTTCTTTGAAAATAGACCTGTGTCCAGTGATAAAATTTTGTTTATGAGCTTTCATGGGAAACAAAATCTTACATTAAGAGGTATGAGCTTTCACAAAACCGAAATAAACCTCGCTTTAGAAAATTCGAGGAAAAATAGATTTTTTTATGCACATAAACTTATGTCCAGTGATAAAACTTTATGTATGAGCTTTCATGAGAATTAGTATTTTATCAGAAGAGGTGTGAGCTTTCACAAAACTAGCATAAACCTTCGTTTTTAAAATAAAATGATAATACGAAGGAAATAGATTTTTTTAAAAATAAATAAATATGTAGCCGTGACATATAATGGGTATATAACTTGTGTTCAGTGATAAAACCTTATGTATGATCTTTCATGAGAAATGTCAGATTCAACCACTTGGTAAAATACTAATGTGGTGAAGCTACCATTCATAACGTCTTATAGAGTTGCTAGAATAATTAAGTCTCCATGCTAGGATAGCATGTGAGGAAATAAATGACATAGACATGGAATGAGACTTGCCTGAGTGCGGAACCTCTTGATGAATGTTTATACATCTTTTGCAGGTTCTTGCTTCAACCTCGTCTTGAAATTCCTCAAAGTACTCTGATGATGGAATGTCCGTCAAATCTTCTGTATTAGAAATTTCTTCGTTGGAGAGATGTGTAACCAAAGGCGATTTGTAAGTACCCATCTTTCAGTGTGGATCCACGCTTGTCTGAAGGACATATCACATACTGGATCTTCCTGATTATATGAAACTTGGTTTCTGTCCAGGTTGAGCTTATGTTCACTTTGAGAATGATGTAGCCATAAGTACTTCCGAGCGCTCCTTCAAGGTCTATGATGGAGCATGAGTATCTTCTTGCCGAGTAATACATGTGGATCCGATGGTTTTCAGTGGAATGTTGTTGATGGCGGTGTCAGCATCGATCAACGTTCTTCCAAATTCGTTTCTTCTGAGTTTGACTATGGTAAGCAGTCCCCAGTCGTACATCTCTTGGTCTGTGGCTGGAGGCTCAAGAAGTATTTTCGGAATGGACTTCTTGACACGATGTGGTTCAGTACTGTGGACATGTCTCTATTTTGTGCCTCCGACAGGCAACGCAATTCATGTTCGACCAAGGATTGAACTGCTTCTTTGATAGGTTGTTCAGAGAGTGTGAAGGTTCTGACTGAGAGAGGATTCTTGTGTATTCCCTCAGTCCCCAGTTCTTGAGGATCAACCTTCTTTTTGAAAATGTGCTTCAAAACTCCGCAGTCGCTTATGGATGATTGACGAACCTGTGGAAGCGGCAGCAACGAGGACTTTCCACGTCTTCTTCAGTTGGTTCTTTCTGTACATATGGCAACTTGATTGCACCATCTTGGACTCATGCATCCAGGAGTTCGATCACCTCTTTATTGGAAAAAGGAAAGTCAGGTGCTTCTTGATCAGGAGCTCTTGTGCGTTGGTCAGAGGCTTGTGCATCTTGCTTATCCTTCCTTTGTGCAGGAGCTGAGGTATGCTTGCACGGCATCTTGGCTTTCCATTTGCTCCCTTCTGCTATTTGTGGAAGGCTAGAGGTTTTACTGCTTCTTGATCAGAGGTCTGATACCTCGAATATCTCGCGATTATTCAGCCTTTGTAACTCTTGTCCATTCCATTAGAGCGGGTGTAGTGGTTGCCGATCTCTTCGCGACTTCATGAAGCTCTGATAAAGTCTGGAATCGAAGATTTTCCAGTAAAGCTCAGTAAACCGGGAGCATGCCGTTGATGCACAAATCTACCAGTTGATGCTCCGTGACATTTGGATCATAACAATCCAGGGCTTGGACTCTGAATCTTTTCACATAGTCATTGGGATTTTCACTGACCCTCTGAAATATCCTTCAAAAGTCAGAGAGAGTAACTTGATCTGACACGAAGAATTACTTCATGTAGAAGGAGTTAATCATTTCTCCCTAATTGTTGATAGTCCCTGATGCGATGTTGTTGTGCCAGGTGTATGTTCTGTCTTTCAAGGATTTTGAGAACTCCTTGAGATGGACGACATGGTTATGTTAATGTTCTCCCAAGGCTTCAAGAAAGCGAGAGTCATGTTCTCGAGCATTTCCAGTTCCATCATACATAGTAAAAGTTGGAGAAATATAACCTTTATGAAGGGTAATCCTCTGTGTAGCGGCATGATAAGGAGGTTGGTGACGATAAACGTGTGATGTGTTTCCCTTTCCACGGTTCTCCAGAAGACGCTCCAAGTCTTCAAGAGTAATGAAGTTTGATGACTCCTTTGCTGATAGATCGCCTGCAGCTTTGCCGGCTTCATCACCATCCACTGTATGAACTGGAATTACCTCAGGATCGTCATCTGAGGATTTCTTCTTCTCTTTCCCCTTTCCTTGAATTTTCTCTGACATCTTGTCAGTGAGATTCTTTAACTGATTAAATAGATTCTTCTGTGTTGCAGCCATATCTGTCTGATTCTGTGCAAAGATTTCTTGCGCTTTGGTGAGATCAGCAATAGTAAATGGTTGGTTTCCTCTGATTTCCTCAGGGTGTCGGCCGAACGAAGGATGAGGAGGAGTAATATCACCACCATCAGTATTTTTGATCGGAATTATTTCTGGAATGTCTCCATTGTCGTTGTTGCTAGTGATAACGTCGTTGGTGTTGGAACATGTTACTAACCCAAACCTAAGACCAGCCATCTCGTGAAACCGAGAGATTGCAACCGAGAGATTAATCTCCCACAGTGGTCATCAATCTGTGGATGGGGAAAAACGATTTGCTGGTTTTTGCGGAATTGAAGAGTCGACCGTGTGGAGACTCCTTGAACCGAGCGAAATGTTAAACCTCACACAGATGCACTGCAAGAAGGGAGTGCTTTTAGTTCGAGAGATCAATCTGTAGTACTCAGGCCTAAACCAAGACAATGGTCGTTCCAGAGTAAATTCGGTCACAAAAGAGGATGGGTTGATCTGTAGGAGGGAAGATGAGAAATGCGTGAGATCAATGGTGATCTGAGATTGTAGGTGTGTTGTGATTTCAGTGTGAAAATGCTCTGAATGATTGAATTTTTCTTGATTGAGAGTGATTTCTGTGAGTTCGTGTAGACGAAAGATTATCTGTATGAACTTTGATGAGAAATGTCTCGTTTAGGCGAAAGTTGCTTGAATCTTCGAAATGTTCGAATCTTGTTCAACGTTGTTCTATTGCCTTTCAATCAGAATTCAGAGACGTTTTATAGTGTCGAAATTGAAAATACCATTGATCCCATAAAGCGTGACAGTTGCTGGAATCAGAGAGTGGGAAAATGGGAAATCGTGTTAAACCAATTACTCATCGCGCGGAGACTTGGTTAATTCTCCACCCACTACTTTGCTGATTCTTCCAACTAATTGCAAGACTTTCTCACATTCTCATCATGGGTGAACACACGTGCCATAGACCGCCAGACCAAAACCCTAGTTAACATCTCCCCATTGTGACACGATTGAAATCTCGTGATAGTGGAGTCAGTTGCTGACTTTGTGGGACGATCAGTCCATGTAGTGCTGAGTTGAACACGTTTTAGAAAATGTTCAAAAACTCATGAATTAAATGTATGTCCGCTGAGACGACGTACCATAACCTAAAATGAGCAAACTGTGTTGCTGAATTGTCGAATATTGATAGTTGAACCAATATTCTTTGATTCGAGCAAATATTGCTAATCTGAACGAATATTTCTAATTTAAGTGAATATTGCCGGTTCGAGCAAATATTGCCAGTTTGATGAATTTATTGGTAGCAGGATCGAATAAAATAATAATTTAATTTACTGACTGCTGGGTCGAGCAAAATAAATAAAAATGTTAATCATGAAATCAACATAAAATTATCAGAGTGTTTGAATCTGCTCAAAATCACGTTTCTGCAGAACTCTGGATTCAAAACCCTAATTTCACCGAAATGATGATTTATTGCAAATCAACATGGGACCGGATACATGGGATGATGGGTTCACCATGTAATTCCCAGATGCTCGAATGAGCAGAAATACCAAAGTCTCTTGAGGACCAGTTGGTGATATAATGATTAAATGCTGGTTTAATCATTTACCGAAATAATGCTCGTGTGAGCAACGAATAATAAAACCTGGTATTATGAAAACATGATGGGCCGACCAAGAGGTCATGAGAATAGCTCCTAGTGCGTGTGGGACCAGTGGATGGTCGTTTGAGCAAACTTCCAATAGTTTGGAAAGAGTTTGAACCTAATATGAGCAGTTGAGCAAATTAGGTTAAAATCAGTAAAACATGCGGGATTAGATGTTTGCAAGCCTCAGGGTCACCCTTGGTCGTTCAAGGGGATGTTCCCGTGTCACCACAATGTTCGTGTTTCAGTCCTGAGAATTTTGATATTTTCTGGTGCACGTTTGAGCAACATTTGGAGAAAATATGCAAAATCCATGGTTTTCTTAAACGGGGAACAACACATGAGATGAGGGAAAATAAATAAAACAAGGAATTACAAGTTGTGGGACCGGCCATGGCTAGGGCATGGCCGGCCATACGACACGCGGTCCCACATGCTTTTCCCAGTTTCATGTGATTTTATGTATTTTTCTATGATTTTAAGGGAATTTTACATGAAATCAGAGGGATTTATTGAAAACCAAAATATTTTGTTGAAATCAGGGAGTTTTCATGAAATCATGAAACAAAATACCAAATAATAAATAAAACACGTGGGACCGGCTAGGTTGAAACACTAGCTAACGTCCTATAGTAGAATTGACGTAGAATTCTCATACAGACTCGGATTTTAATGGTCCGCCCCTCCATTCCGTACGGAAAAGAATTTCCTATCTCCCTATGAGGGAATATTTAGTTTTTTTTATCTCGTTCGGGAGATGAAAACAGCCCGAGAGTAAAATTCAGGAAGATTTCAAGGGATTAGTCCCATGGTATTTTTTCCTAATTTTATCATGTTTGGTAAAATCATGTGATAAAAATACATGAAATTAGGTAATTTTAGGAAAATTCATGAAATCAAGGAATCTTCATAATTTGAGAAGGAATAATAAAATAATAGGGAAGTGAGGTGTGGACCGGCCACGCCTGGGCATGATGGTCGGAGTGGCGGTCCCATGTCACCTTTTCCTAATTTTATTATTTTTGATAAAATCATGTGACACATGAAATTAGGTAGTTTTCATGATTTTAGAGAAAATTCATAAGAAATCAGGGAATTTTCAAAATTTAAGAGAAATAATAAAATAATGAGGACATGAGGTGTGGGACCGGCCACGGCCAGGGCATGACCGGCCGGCCGGCAGTCTCATGTCACCTTTCCCTAATTTTATTATTTTTGATAAAACCATGTGGTTTAGATAATTTCTTTGAAATAAAGAAAATTGCTCGAACGAGAGGATTTTCACGAGATCAGGAAAATAGCAAAACTATGATAAAATATAAAATTGGGCACGGGACTGGTCACGGCATGACTGGACGGCTGGTGAACCCATTCCCCTGGTGCTTTTGCTAATATTTTATTATTATTATTTTCTTTCCTATTTTGCATAGGTTTCTCGTTCGTTCATGCTGGTCTGTGCATTATTTGCTAATTACACTTGCACCATTTTTGTCAGGGATTATTCGATACTCAGATGCCTATTTCGTCGGATATTTATCACTAACCCGTGGCATTCTGCTAGGAAGAACCACAAATTGAAGTGACAAAATATAACAGAGAATCGTAGAATATTGCTGGATATTCAGACGATCTCAGATAATTAATTGATGACTCTAGAAGGGCTCCCTGTCTAAGAGCATTAATCATCTGAGGGTTTGAGCAATATTACCTTGCTGGAGTGTCATATTCCTTTTGCATAGTCGGGGAAAACCGGTCGCATCCCGAAGACGTTGTCGCCCAATCTTTCGATTCTATACAATATGAGATGTGTCATGGTCTCAGCTGGGAGACTGCACATCTGCATCTTCTCTGAGAGACTTTCTCCATCAAAGGGTTATGAGATGTGCCGTGGTCTCAGCTGGGAGACTGCACATCTATATCTTCTCTGAGAGACTTTATCCATCAGAGATGAGATATGCCGTGGTCTCAGCTGGGAGACTGCACATCTGCATCTTCTCTGAGAGACTTTCTCCATCAGAGGTGTCATGAGCTTTCATGCATATAGACATGAGTCTCGATACTCATCCGATTATCGGATCCGGAGTAATTACTGAAATTGCTCAGTATTCATGAGATGTGTCGTGATCTTAGCTGGGAGACTACACATCTTCACATACTCTGAGAGACATCCTTCTTAGTAAGAGATTTGTGGCATGAGCTTTCATGCTTTAATTGAGAGACGTGAGCCTCAATATTCACCCGATTGCCGAATCTGGAGTATAGTTTTACAACTCTACCCTTTGTCGAAAATCCACCATCTACATAGGTAAAGATGAACTTGGCTAAAGCGAAAGCTTTACCAACACATATTTAGAGAAATAGATAGGCGAGATATACTCGGCTCGAAATACCAAATGTGTATAATCTTAGTCTATATAGTAATACGACTTTTGACTCAAGATAGGAGATAGAGTAGATAGACTTTTGAGTGATAGATAAGTTCAAATCTTCACATACCTTTTAGTCAATAAAGATCCACTAGTTCCTTGAGTAGTCCTTCATCTTGTATGATGATTTCCATGGAGTTCTTGAGCTCAACTACACTTTATATCCTAGTCTGAGACCTTAGATATAGTAGACTAGAAATGAAGACTTATAGTTTTTATCACCAACATTGAAAAACATGCTTGATATAGAAACACATGCGAGTTCGACCGAGCAATGCTCTAACAAGGAGAATGGAAATCCTTACTACCACATTAGAGATTTTGAAGAATTGTGTGGTACAATGAAGTTCAAGGACTTACCTGATGAGTTTCTTAAACTTAGGTTGTTTCCTTTGTCTTTGAAGGATAAGGAAAAATCTTGGCATAATGCATTATCTCCTTCATCAATTAGTACTTGGAATGACATGATTAATATATTATTGCATAAATTCTTTCCTAGGCATAAAACTACTGTCGTTCGTCAAAAACTATATAGTTTTTCGCAACAAGAAGGAGAATGTCTTTATGATTATTTATAGAGGTTTAATGATCTATTGTTACTCCTAGGCTCATATTAATCCTTTATGAGGGATTATATTACAAAATAGTGACTACGGTTGAATCACTTTGTGGTGGGAATTTCCTTGATAAGAGTGTCGAAGAAGGTTACAAATTTTTACATGAAATAGATGAAAAAATCCAAGAGTGGAAGGCTAGAGAACCCATAACATCAGTATCTAGTAGTGAATGGGTTCACAGAGTTGAAAATGAATTCGACTTTGAGGCCAAGTTTTCTGTTTTGACACGAAGACTTGAGTCGTTAGAAAGAAATGCTAAAGTCAAGCATGTTGAGTGTATTACGCATACATCTTCCATCCCTAGTGATTGTACTAACCAAACATTTCCTATTTTCGAGAAATAGATAAGCGAGATAGGAGATAGAGTAGATAGACTTTTGAGTAATAGATAAGTTCAATTCTCCGCATACCTTTTAGTCGATGAAGATCTACTAGTTCCTTGAGTAGTCCTTCGTCTTGTATGATGATCGCCATGGAGTTCTTGAGCTCAACTACAATTTTTATCCTAGTCCGAGACCTTAGCTATAGTAGACTAGAAATCAAATACTTTATAGTTTTGATCACTAATATTGACAAACATGCTTGAGATAGCAACGCATACGAGTTCGACCGAGCAATGCTCTAACAAAGATGCTTATATAAGTGTGAAATTCACAATAAGAAATTAGAACCAAGAATTGTTTGCTTAGCTCATTTTTCCAAGTTCTATGATCTTGTGCTTATTGACATTGCTAATGCATTGCACACTCCTAATCTAAAACCGAATTGGGAGTCTCCACTGGGAATCAAAATTGGTAAACATTCTGAACTTATTGTTTATGGGAGTGAGTTATTTATGGATTCACATATCTTTTTGGGTGTTTATAGTGTTTGCAGGTTCATAGTTGCAGCTGAACTTGTGTTTTGGATTGATCCCAAACTTTTTAGGCTTTACATATATGCTGGTAGGTTGTTGTTATGTATTATTAATCACTTTGTTTGAGATTACTTGCTTCGCGCAAGCAGGGAACATACATCATTCGCTTTGTGGGAGTCAACCCATGAGTTTTGTTCCCTTTACTCTATCTTTTTTTCCCTCTTGCATATCGCATTTTAGAATTTCCCACTTTAACTCTACGTTGGATGACTCAATTACATTGAGGACAATGTAATGTTTAAGTGTGGGGGAGTGGTTAAGTATATATAAATTTGTGGTAGGCATTCAATTTCGTTATGAATTTTCAAAAAAAAAAAAAAAAGATTATTAGTTGTTGAGCGGGTCTTAAAAATTTTCTTTTGCATTACATGACCAGCTATTGAGTGGGTCTTTATGATTATTTGTCATGCAGTTTAACAGACCTTTCTTTTCCACTGTTTAGTGGATTTTTTTTGCTATTTAGCATACACTTCTCCACACTGTTTAGTGGTCCATCTCGCTGTTTAGCAGACGTCTCTCCATATCCAGTTGTGTAGAAGATATAATTTTTCCTTGTTTTGCTTGGGACTAGCAAAATATAAGTGTGGGGGAATTTGATAAGCATGAAAGTGAGAATTTCCGCTCCCATATTTACACTAGCTAGGTCTCGATATTTCACTAATAATTATCTTTTAGAGATTTTACGGGAATAACAATTAAAACCCGTTCACCCGGAAAATAAATGGCTTAACTGAAAGCTAAATGGTATTTGCGACGATGAGCACCAAACTGACTCATGGCACCAGAAAGATGAGGCACCACCTAACCATTCACGGTAATAGAGAAAGGCATGAAGTCCTAAATTCCACTATGGGTTAAAGGCTGAATGACGTGGCACCATTTCCTCCGCACGTTTCAATGGAAGTTATTAAGAAAGGCATCACATGTTATGGGCAGTGTAAAAGAAATTTTCATTTCTTATTAAGCTGGTGATGATCTTATAGCAAAGAAAGAGATCCAAGCAGCTGTTGTTATCAAATATCTACGGTGTTGGTCTGATTTAGTGTTGGGATCCTAGTCCCATATTGGTTAGATGAGGCTTAATTGGTAGTTTATAAGTCAATGGGTTCCCTCATATAGTCAACCGGTTTTCGAGTTGAGTTCTACCCATGGGCTTATGACGAGTTTAGGTAGGTACCCTAACATTTGGTATCAGAGCCAACCACCACGACCCATGGCCGCTCCACGGAAGGGGTGACCTATAGGCTGGATTAACGTGTAGGGGCAACTATGTATGGGCATAGTTGTCACCGCATTTAATACTGATAGTCGAGTGGAGATGCCATAAGGTAAAGGGCTATCGCCGGGTCAGTATCGATAGAGTGGGCCAACGAGGACGTTGGGTCTGGAAGCGTGGTGGGATGTTGGGATCCTAGTCCCATAGTAGTTAGATGGGGCTTAATTGGTAGTTTATAAGTCAATGGGTTCCCTCATCTAGTCAACCGGTTTTCGAGTTGAGTTCCACCCATGGGCTTATAACGAGTTTAGGGTCGGTACCCTAACATTTAGTGTATGCAAGAATGGGGATTCAAGTTTTTCTTAAGGTAGAGACATCAATATATATATGGGTTTTTGAACTAAGAAATTGGAGGTTCTGATGGCTGGAATTGATTGGAGCCGCGGGTGATTAAATTAGGTATAGCTGGTTACTATGAATTCTTGATTCGAAGAAGAGATGTGTTCACAACAACATCAGGTCTTGAGGGTTTGATTTATCGAAGGGTGATGTTCCAATATATAAAAAAAAAATGGATCTACGACATCAGGTACGAGATGGGTAAGAGATGTATGCTGAGATAGGTTGGTATTTCGTTGCATTTGAATTGAAATTCAGGGAGAAATGAAGGTGTTGTTGCAATGAATGTTGTGGTTACGAAAGACAGGGTATGTGCTCAATATCAACAAGATATGAAAAACATAGCTGTGTGGTCCGATTCAGGGAAGTATATGAACTAGTACTACTGATGGGGTTGTGTAAGAGATATTATGAAAGGGTTTACGAAGACGAGATGCTTGCAAGTTAATGGTGGTGGTTTGTATGATGTTGTGGCAGTTAACACTATCCACAGATTTTGTGGGCTTCTACTGGAGGGTTGTAAGTCTGATGCTAGAGAAATTGCCACAAAGAAATAAAAAGGGTGGAGCTGGTGCTGTAGTTGGTTTGGAAGGTGTTTCAAAGACTGAGAATAGCGCACACCTGGTGTATCCCGAAATGGCTAAGAGATAAGGGAAGTGTAACACAATGGGCTTGCTGTGGGTACTTGGCTGGAATTGGTTTTCTGAAATTTCTTAGTTGGTCCAGAAAACCCGGATCCATTTAATATGTTGTCCATCCAGAAAAAATATTTAATCGGAGGTCCAAAAAAAGTTATGGTCTTGCAAAAATACCCGGGGTACCCTTCTTAATTTACGTGCGGATAATAGAGAGACCACACTTCCCTATGTTTCTTCCATTAAACAACTTCTCTTTGTTACTTCCTGTCATCCTCTGCTACCTCACCATATTCAATTGATCTTCTTAATCAATCAAAACGGAAGAAAATCAACGAGAAAACCCTAGATTTGATGAGATCATCACAAAAATCTATTAAAACCATCAGAAAATCAACTGAAAAATCAGATCTAAACGGGAAAAAGATGGTGAAAACAAGAAGAAAAAATCATAGAAGAAGAGGTTGAGGTAGTTGCTCTAATGGAGATTCGGTTTGAATCTGATTGTATGATTCGGTTTCTTGTTACTCCTTCACCAACATTCAAATGGAATAGAAAATGTTGTTGCTCCTTCACCACCAACAACAAATGAAAAAAAAACGTTATTACTCCTTCACTAACAATAGGGATGAAAACAATTTTACCAAAAAGGTAAAGATCTAAAAGTCACTTCTAATTTCACTTTTAAAAGAAATAATTCATATCGATATGTATTGTCTGATAGTTAAGTTTGGGTTTTTTTGTATGATCTAAGAGTACATGTTGACATGTACTGTTGTTTATGGGAGAAAATCGCCTCTGCCGAATTTGGTAAATTCGATGATGGAGAGACTGGTTCAATACCCTTAAACAAATATGCTGCACATGAGCACTTTTGATTCGAGATATCAATCTGTACAATTCTGGCCTAAACCAAGAAAATGGCCGTTCCAGATTTGCTTCGGTCACAAAGTGGGGGAGAAGGGTTGATTTGGGGAGGATAGCGAAGAAGGGTGATGAGACCAGAGAGTTATGGCTAGGTAGTATCTCGACTTGTATCAGAAGTGTAGAAGCTTGCGGAAGATTGCTAGTGATGGGAGCTTTTGAGAGAGCTTGCAAAGTTGCTATCCGATAGTGTTGTATTTTTCCTGACCAAGACTTGTGTGTTTTGGCAGAATAGGTGAAACCTATTTATACAAGTGATATTGAACGTACCCTGGCCTCATTAAGTAATTGAGTAAATGTGTCAATTAAAACAGAGAAGGTGGAAACCGTTGGCTTTATGGTGAAAAACATTTTTACCATAAATTTCCTTATTTAATTAACCGTATTCATTCCTTGCACTCCTTACTCTATTGCGATTGTAGTGTGCGCTGCATTCTGTGACTGCCAAACCAAAACCCCAAGAAAGCATCCCCCAGTTTGTTTTGACGTCTCGAGAGTGGGCGCAAGTGTCAATGCCAGAGTTTCTAGTAAAGCGTTGCGGCATGTGCCAATGGCATGTGCGGGATGTCTCGACCGCAACTTGTACTTTGAGTGCGGATGGCAATGCCAAAGTCGCTTGGTGGAGCATTTGGCATGTGACAATGGCATGTGGGTAATGCCTTGGCCGCAAGTTGCACTTTGAGTGTGAATGGCAATGCCAAAGTCTCTAGTGGAGCATGTGTGGCATGTGCCAATGGCATGTGCGGAATGCCTTGGAAATTGGCTAGCAGGTTGGGGATAAAAGTGGCTAGTGGTTGCGTGTTGGCATATGCCAATGGCACGCACGGCCACTTTGGCCAAGTCGTGGGCGCTATAATTGGGTAGCGGCTTGGGATAGAAATTGGCTAGTGGAAACGTGTTGGCATGTGCCAATGGCACGTATGACCACCTTGGCCAAGTCTCGGGCGCTACAATTGGATAGCGGCTTGGGATAGAAAGTGGCTAGTGGTAACGTTTTGGCATGTGCCAATGACACGTATGGCCACCTTAGCCGAGTCGCGGGCGCTACAGTTGGATAACGGCTTGTGATGGAAAGTGGCTAGTGGTAATGTGTTGTCATGTCCCAATGGCACATATGGACACCTTGGACAAGTCGCGGGCTCTACAATTGGATAGCGGCTTGGGATAAAAAGTGGCTAGTGGTAACGTGTTGGCATGTGCCAATGGCACGTACGACCACCTTGGCCAAGTCGCGGGGCTATAATTGGATAGCGTCTTGGGATAGAAAGTGGCTAGTGGTAACGTGTTGGCATGTGCCAATGGCACGCATGGCCACTTTGGCCAAGTTGCGGGCGCTACCTTTTGGCATGTGACAATAGCATAGCGGCTTGAAAATACAAATTGGCTAGTGATGCGTGTTGGCATGTGCCAATCTCACGCACGGCCAAGTTTACCTAGTTGCACGGTTTGCGAGCCTAAGGCGCTATTTTTGGCATGTGCCAAATGGTGTAGCGACTTAGAAATTGGCTAGTGGTGCGTGTTGGCATGTGCCAATGGCACGCACGGCCAATTTGACCTAGTTGCACGGTTTGCAAGCCTAGGGCGCTATTTTTGGCATGTGCCAAATGGTATAGCGACTTAGAAATTGGCTAGTGGTGCGTGTTGGCATGTGCCAATGGCACGCACGGCCAAGTTGACCTAGTTGCACGGTTTGCAAGCCTAGGGTGCTATTTTTTGGCATGTGCCAAACGGTATAGAGGATTAGTTTGGCATGGTTGCCTGTGGGTGCAGTATGTGGTTTGGTTTTGGCGTCGTTGCCACGGTGCACAGTATGCGACTTGATTTTGGCATCGTTGCCATGGTGCGCAATATGCGGCTTGGTTTTGGCGTCGTTGCCATGGTGCGCAGTATGCGGCTTGGTTTTGGCGTCGTTGCCATGGTGCGCAGTATGCGGCTTGGTTTTGGCGTCGTTTCCATGATGCACAGTATGCGGCTTGGTTTTGGCATCTTTGCCAAGGTGCGCCGTATGCGGCTTGGTTTTGGCGTCGTTTCCATGGTGCGCAGTATGCGGCTTGGTTTTGGAATTAGGGTTCTGTGTTGAAAACCCTAATCTGGTATTTTGAAAAAATACCCCCATTAATTATTGACACCTGAATTAAATGCTCGTAGTTAATGTGTTGCTAGTAACACTAGGTTATGGGGTTTTACGATTTTACCCCTTATCTAAAATCCACCATCGACATTAAGTCCCCTTCTTAGCTCAGAACAAGAGCTTTGTTGCAAGGTAAGCATAAGATGGTGCCAAGACAAGATCTGAAAGAGAAACATGAGATTTATCTGACCTTTTTTCTGAGATGCGGACAGGATTCGGAATCCTCGTCCTTGGCAGCTTTGCATGGAGTGGGAGGTTGGCACAATTTGGCTGAAATGGATGGCTGGGAAGCATTGAGCTACCGGCGCGAGTTAAGAAACTGAGCGTGCATTGGTGGGTGGGGCCGATGGGAGATAGACGTGATAGCGGGTGCGACTTGGGCGACATTGACAGGTCGGCGCGATTGGTGGGACCGGAACAAAAGGAGCATGCTAGCTTGGGCGGTACTGGCGCAAGGTTGAGAGGCTCGTGTGGTTGGATCGGCGCAAAGGCAGCGTGCTTGGGAGGTATTGGTGTCGTTGATGGGGCTTGAGCGGTCGTTGGGAAGTTGGGCACCTTTGTAGGCCCAAACTTCCCTTATACGCGCGGCTTTGGGAGAAAAGGAATCGTTCCCCATTGTGGAAATCGCTCACATATATATACATGAAGTCCTTTATTTTATCTTGCGCTTTGTTCCTTCCTTCTTCCTTGCTAGCGGTAAAGTGATAAAGGAGAAACCGGCTACTCAGGTGTGTCTTCTAGTACTTCTCTTGTTTCCCTTTGTAGGCGCAAACCCTAGCAGTAGGTGCTTTTTCTTTTATAAATCTTGCGTTGATATCGCGCGTATGATTGGTTGGTGTGCTTCTTGTAGAGAATATTGTATGATTTGATTCCGTAGAAAATACTGCATAAATGATTTCGAACCCGTAGAGAATGTTGCGCGCATAATTTTGAACCCGAAGAAAGATTCCATATATGTATTTGAACCCGAGAAATATATTGCGCATGTAATTTCGAACCTGAAGTAGGATACTGTATATGCACTTGAACTCGAGAAATATATTTCTCATGAATCCCGAAGAAAAATACTGTATGCGATCTTCATATGAACCTGAAAGAATTACTGTATATGAATCCCGAAGAATAATACTGTATATGTGCTTCATATGAACCCGAAAGAATTACTGTATATGAATCCCGAAGAAGAATACTGTATATGTGCTTCATATGAACCCGGAAGAATTACTGTATATGCTCTTCATATGAACCCGAAAGAATTACTGTATATGAATCTCGAAGAAGAATACTTTATATGCGCTTCATATGAACCCGAAAGAATTACTGTATATGAATCCCGGAGAATAATACTGTATATTCTCTGGAACCCAGAAAATATACTGTGCATATAATTTTGAACTCGAAGTAGGATACTGCATATGTATTTCGAAACCATAGAAAATACTATTCTCCCATGTGTCAGGGATTTTTCTTCTTGTCGAGCGCGGTTATCTGTTTGGGAGATCATTTCATAATTTCCCTGTTTTGTTTTGTGCAGATATCTTGTTGCTAAGCGAGAAAAACCGACAAGATGTTACCTGAACAAGGCTCTGTTTCGTCGAAAGATGTTGATAGTTCGAAACCAAACATAGATGATGAGTTCTTTACCAAACCCTTTGATCCTGCTCGAAGGAATCTTCCATACTTCGAGCCAAGTTTATTGACTAATGGTGAAAATGAAAAGGAGACCCGCACAGTTCGTTCGAAGCATTCCATATGGTTTTGTCTTCATAAAGGAGTGTATACCTCTTCCAGTATTGATTTCAGGATGTGTCAAAGCCCATTGCGTTCTTTTGGTGTGTAGGTCGAATTTATGGTGAGTAGGGAGAATATAAATTTCAACTTGACTCGAGCGAGGATTATTAATGCCGTCAGAGCTTCAGTAAGTCTCCAGATTAGGAAAGATGTCCCGGCTTGGTTGCTTTCCTCTCTAGGTGGTGCTCGGACACTCACACAATTATCTGTAGATGGGGCGAAATAGCTTTCACCTTGGAGAGCGTGGCTCTCTTGTTGAATCTTCCGGTAACCGGGGATCTTAACATCCAATTATCCAGAGATGAGAAGAAGATGTGAAATGACCTTGCTGCTAAGTTGGGAGATTTTGCCCGAAAAGACTCTACTGTGAAGTCAAAAGATTCCGTCCGGAAAGAGGATGAAAGGTGCTTTTACAGCTGGTGGATATCTCAGTGATCTCCAGAAGAGTTGGAGGCTAGACAGAAGAGCAGCGATCTCCACGTTGCAGCATTTTTGGCCCACTGGTTTTCTAGAGACATTCTTGATGACTGTTCCGACAAGAAGGATATAAGGGAAGAGCTGCTACCAATTGCTGTGAAGTTTGCGAAAGGTGAAGTTCTCCCCATTGGCAGGCTATTCCTTGGCTCCTTGCACGCGCATCTGGATCACTTAATCGCGAATATGCGAGTTTCGAATGGTTTCATGAAAGTGGATTCGTATGTGCACGTCGTTTTTCTGCAAGCGTGGCTATGGGAGCATTTTGAAAAGTATGCTCCAAAGCTGTTGCCTACGATTCCTGCGAGTTGGGGTGGCTCTCGAATTATTTGATGTGCGAATAAGCATCCAAGAGTTAGTGTGAGCTTGGTTAGCCTTCTTGATAAATCACACGAGATTAATTTTCGCTCGTGGGAGCCAGTTCATAGGTCCGTGACTCAAATCGATACTTTTGCTTCTGCTCCGAATGTAATTTTGTCTTCAGATGACGACTTGAACGTTGGTGAAAACTTGTTTATTCAAAGTTGCATCCCCGGTCACATGTCGTCTTTCTTTAGAGGGGCTTTCCAGATTTCTGAGTACAACATTGATCGCACGGCTCGTCAAATGGGTTTCGATCAGGGGGTACCCCTTGCTTGCCGGCTGGAGCTTCCTGAGGATTCATTGTGTACTGCCCTCGATGCCAGTGCCCTTGGTTCAAGTATCCGTCTTCCCTTCTTTCAACCGGAGAGAGCACCCTTGATGACCTTTAGTTACAACGAGTTCTGGTGCCGTGAGCGTGTTATGATTCGCAAGTTTGTGGATGACGCGGTGGAGAATGTTCGTGGTAAGCCTCCCCCGGAAGTCTTGAAGAAGTATCCGATGTTGAGAGATTTCAAGCGAAAGTCATATAGGAATTCTGAAAGTCCCCAAGTGAAAGAGAAGAGGACAAAAAACCGTGCTGGTGGGTTTCGAACGGCTTCAAAGGATCCTCCTGCATCCCTTGTGTCTTTCAGTTCTTCCAATAACCAGGTATGTGTCGCCTCTTTGCTGGTATGTTTACAAATGTGTGAATTTCTACTGAAGGTATGTGTCTTGCTTCTTCCAGGGCTTTGGTAGTGTTAATGCTTTTGCTACTCTTGCTCGTTGTCAGGAAATGGTAACTCCTTTGAGTAATTCTGGCGGTATCGAGCCTTCTCAACACGGTGATGCACCAGAGAAAGAAGAAAGATCAGAAGGTGAAGGTGATTCTTCCGATAGCAGCGCTGGACCCCTTTCGGAAAGTGGCTCGGTAGGTTTCGCGCCTCTTTTTCTTCCTCCTCCCTTTGAAAATGTCTAACTCAAATCTTACAAGAGGAATCTAACTCAGGAGATGGATCTGAGGTGGAGGCACATGAAGACTTTCCCTTGGTGACAACAACTGTCAGTGATGACCTGGAGATGGAAGTTGAAAATCCGCCTGTAGCGACTGTGACCGCTGATGATGGCTTGGAGATGGAAGTTGATCAATCACAAAGTATGAATGAAGCTCGACCTGAAAATGATTCTATGGTTACTGGCGCAGATGCGGAAGGGAACCCTCCGCAGATTGTGGATCTGGTTGCAGGCGCCATTTTCGATCCTCCGTACTTGGTTCCTTACCCAGGTCACGTGTTGGTCGGCGGTTTCAGCGTGCTAGCCAAATATGAGGCGTTATATACCAAAATCTGGAAGAAGTATGGACACATGGCTACGACCAGGAAGGTCACTAGTCGTATTGCGTTGGTTAAACGTGTGGAAGAAGCTTTATCTTCTATTGAAGACATGTGCGGGGTGACTGGCCACACCATTTCTGAAGACGTCATTGCTAACTGGGAACACCACCGCGATGTGTGTGTGGAGAAGGAATTAAATGCTTCATGTTTCGTCGAAAATCTTGCTAAGATTCGGAAATTGAAGGATACAGTAGTCGAAATCCCTTCTGCGGAGGAGATCACACGGCAAGAAGCGGAAGCTGAGGAGTTGTCCAAGGTGTTATCTATGATGAGAGCAACTATTGAAGATGCGAAGGACCGTCTTGATAAGAAGAGTAAACCGCTGCTGGACAACTTCCCTTGAATGTTTCTCCTTTAGATTCCTTTTTGTTTATTTCGAGGAACACTTTGGGTGCTTGATTTCGGAGTCTGACTGATTTTGGTAGTTGGTTGATGTTTTTTGAGATGTTGGATTATTTTCTGGGATGAATGGTTTTAATATATAACTTTGATTATGCCTTGCGAAGGGAATATTGTTTTTATGAAAGTGTGTGCTAGCAATAACACAATAATTAATGGTATGATGGTTTTACTGAGAACCCAAAAACAGATCAGACATCTTTCTCGGGCTAGACTTACTTGCTGTATGGATCTTTCGTCGCAAATATGCCTATTTTCGTATAAGAAGTGGTTTTGCCGGTGACTTTGCCAGTAAGTCCCCAGTTGTTGGTAACAGGTTTTTGCTGAAAAAGCTGCCAGCCAGTCCCCAAATCGGAGTCCCCAGTTTCCCGTGTAGTTTTTACGGCTGGCAACTGGGTTGTCTGGTAGTTGAGTCGCAGATCTCCAAACCCGATTGGATGCTTCTGCTGATGGTGCTTGTATCGAGATGCGAGATCAATTTCTAGGAGTAGATATTGTAACCTAGAGATTGAAACTCTCGCTGTGGTCGCCAATTGTTTATGGGAGAAAATTGCCTCTGCCGAATTTGGTAAATTAGATGATGGAGAGACTGGTTTAAACCCTTAAACAAATGTGTTGCACGTGAGCACTTTTGATTCGAGATATCAATCTGTATAATTCTGGCCTAAACCAAGAAAATGGCCGTTCCAGATTTTCTTCGGTCACAAAGTGGAGGAGAAGGGTTGATTTGGGGAGGATAGCGAAGAAGGGTGATGAGACCAGAGAGTTCTGGCTAGGTAGTATCTCGACTTGTATCATAAGTGTAGAAGCTTGCGGAAGCTTGCTAGTGATGGAAGCTTTTGAGGGAGCTTGCAAAGTTGTTATCTGATAGTATTGTATTTTGCCTGACCAAGACTTGTGTGTTTTGGAAAAATAGGTGAAACCTATTTATACAAGTAAGATTGAACGTACCCTGGCCTCAATAAGGAATTGAGTAAATGTGTCAATTAAAACAGAGGAGGTGGAAACCGTTGGCTTTATGGTGAAAAACGTTTTTACCATAAATTTTCTTATTTAATTGACCGTATTCATTCCTTGCACAACTTTCTTTATTGTGAGCGTAGTGTACGCTGCACGCAGTGACCGCCAAACCAAAACCCCAAGAAAGCATTCCCCAGTTTGTGTTGACTTCTCGAGAGTGGGCGCAAGTGGCAATGCCAGAGTTGCTAGTGAAGCGTTGCGGCATGTGCCAATGGAATGTGCGGGATGTCTCGACCGCAAGTTGTACTTTGAGTGCGGATGGCAATGCCAAAGTCGTTTGGTGGAGCATTTGGCATGTGCCAATGGCATGTGCGGAATGCCTTGGCCGCAAGTTGCACTTTGAGTGCGAATGGCAATGCCAAAGTCGCTAGTGGAGCATATGTGGCATGTGCCAATGGCATGTGTGGAATGCCGTGGAAATTGGCTAGCAGGTTGGGGATAAAAGTGGCTAGTGGTTGCGTGTTGGCATATGCCAATGGCACGCACGGCCACTTTGTCCAATTCGCGGGCGCTACAATTGGGTAACGGCTTGGGATAGAAAGTGGCTAGTGGTAACGTGTTGGCATGTGCCAATGGCACGTACGGACACCTTGGACAAGTCGCGGGCGCTACAATTGGATAGCGACTTGGGATGGAAAGTGGCTAGTGGTAACGTGTTGGCATGTTGGCATGTGCCAATGGCACATACGGCCACCTTGGCCAAGTCGCGGGCGCTATAATTGGATAGCGGCTTGGGATAGAAAGTGGCTAGTGGTAACGTGTTGGCATGTACGGACACCTTGGCCAAGTCGCGGGCGCTATAATTGGATAGAGGCTTGGGATAGAAAGTGGCTAGTGGTAACGTGTTGGCATGTACGGACACCTTGGCCAAGTCGCGGGCGCTATAATTGGATAGAGGCTTGGGATAGAAAGTGGCTAGTGGTAACGTGTTGGCATGTGCCAATGGCACGCTTGGCCACTTTGGCCAAGTTGCGGGCGCTACCTTTTGGCATGTGCCAATAGCATAGCGGCTTGAAAATAGAAATTGGCTAGTGATGCGTGTTGGCCTGTGCCAATGGCACGCACGGCCAAGTTGACCTAGTTGCACGGTTTGCGAGCCTAAGGCGCTATTTTTGGCATGTGCCAAATGGTGTAGCGACTTAGAAATTGGCTAGTGGTGCGTGTTGGCATGTGCCAATGGCACGCACGGCCAAGTTGACCTAGCTACACGGTTTGCAAGCCTAGGGCGCTATTTTTGGCATGTGCCAAACGGTATAGCGACTTAGAAAGTGGCTAGTGGTGCGTGTTGGCATGTGCCAATGGCACGCACGGCCAAGTTGACCTATTTGCACGGTTTGCAAACCTAGGGCGCTATTTTTTTGGCATTTGCCAAATGGTTTAACGGCTTAGTTTTTCATGGTTGCCTGTGGGTGCAGTATGTGGTTTGGTTTTAGCGTCGTTGCCACGGTGCGCAGTATGCGACTTGGTTTTGGCGTCGTTGCCATGGTGCGCAGTATGCGGCTTGGTTTTGGCATCGTTGCCATGGTGCGCAGTATGCGGCTTGGTTTTGGCGTCGTTGCCATGGTGCACAGTATGCGTCTTGGTTTTTGCGTCAGTGCCATGATGCACAATATGCGGCTTGGTTTTGGCGTCGTTGCCAAGGTGCTCAATATGCGGATTGGTTTTGGCGTCGTTGCCATGGTGCGCAGTATGTGGCTTGGTTTTGGAATTAGGGTTTTGTGTTGAAAACCCTAATCTAGTATTTTGAAAAAATACCCCCATTAATTATTAACACCTGAATTAAATTCTCGTAGTTAATGTATTGCTGGTAACACTAGGTCATGGGGTTTTATGATTTTACCCCTTATCTAAAATCCACCATCGACAACTGTGTAAACCCTCTTTTAAGCTTGAGTATGCATTAATACATATCAATATGTAGCGTCAGATATATTAGTGTTGTGTCTATGATCTAACATTACATATTGACGTGTACTATATATATAACCCTCTTTTATGCTTGAATAAGTATCAGTACATATTGAAATATACCATGTAAAAACATCTTTTATGTGAAAACCTCTATGTCAATATGTAGTGTTACTTACTATTTTGTGGTATATTAGTGTTTCTTAACACAACTTTTCTCCAGGGAAATATGTTGGTCTAGCAGAAATCATTAGGGGGTTTCAATTGATCCTTTCTGGAGAATTAGTGGTCCATAAGTAGCATATCAGTTTGTGTGTAAAACTTTCTAGTATGGTTTCATCCAGTATATATTGATATATACTATGGTTTCACCCAGTATATATTGATATGTACCGAGTATCATAGCCGTAAAAAATACTAAATTTATGATTGAACATGATCCGAGAATACATATTGATATGTAGTTAGATTTTTCGTTGCGGTACATATCATTATTGTGAGCCACCTAGTTTATGCTTTTGTATTATCAGTGTTTTGTGTATGATCTAACAATACGTATTCATATGTATTATGTAAAACCAAAAAGAAAAGATATAAATCAGTACATATAGACATGTACTATTATGGTCCATATTAGTATGTACTACCTTGCAAAAGAAAAAATGTTATTGTGCTTTGTTACTTTAGTCCAACAATATTTTTGGTTCTTGTTGGTGCATATTCCCATCATTTTCAGTATATATATTTTGAAGTTTCATCAAGAAGAGTTTTGGTTTGCATTTCTCGCAAGAGGAATGGTTATGAAGATGCAAAGGAAGAAGAGTCACCAACATTGTATTTTGATATGTACTCATTATTGCTTGAAATAATATAGGTACCTTGTTTTTCTTCTATGGCTTGCTTCCTTCATATTTCAAGTTCTCAAATTATTGTGAGCATCATTTTTGTTTCCAAATTTTATGCAACTTGCAAGTATTCTATAAGGTGTACCTCGAGGTTGTATTAAGAGTATCATGTATGTAACAAAATTTGTTGAATATAGTCCTAATATACCATTTTTTCCACTGTAATCTTGTTGTATGTATTATGATGTACTTATTTTTCCAGTATAATCCGGTTGTACGTATTGTGATGTACTCATTTTTTCAATATAATCCCGCAACACATATTGTCTTGTACTGAGTTTTTAATCCTGCAATACATATTGTGTTGTAATGAATACATATTGTGCTTTACTGAAAACGCTCGTTAAAGCTAAGGCTTCCGTGTGTATATTTTTTGTGGGTGCTGGAGCTTCGAGAGTTTGAGATTTGTTTGAGAAAGCAATAGTCAAGACTCCATGTATTGTATTTATTGATGAGATTGATGTTGTGGGGAGGTAGTGTGGAATTGGTATGGGAGGTGGGATTGTTAACGAGCGGATTTTCAGGGAACAATGGTGTCATCATTTTGGACATGACAAACATACTAGATGTTCTTGGACATGCATGATGTTGTTGGTTGTATAAAGATCATCAAATTGCGTTCTCGAGGAGTTTTTCCAAATGGGAGTATGAGAATGCACACTAATAATCATCACCAATACTAGTGAGTTTTAGTTTATTAACTGACAGTATCTATCTGTAAAACTCATTCAATTTAGTGTATGTAATAAGTGTTCATCAAAGAACAATAAAGGCATTAGAAAAGGTAATTTTTATCTTCCATATTTTTGCATTCATAAATACTGGTGTAAAAATGACAGTGGTGGCAGTTATAGAACTTAAAAGTATTATAATGTACTACTATGACATTCAAAATCGTTAACCTCTTTAATTCTTACAACAAAAAAATATGACATTAATCATGATTCATAAAGTTCAAACTTTAATACAAGCATTACTTTTCTTAAATATTAACAAAATGAAAACTAAATACGAGTTTAATTTGACTAATAACTGCATCAAACATTTGAATAACCACTGCAAGACAAACAAAAGATTTCCAACTTTATTACATATCGATATGTACTGCGTGAAAACCAAGCACATACGGATATGTACAGAGTGGAACCGGAGTACATATTCACATCAATATTTAATGAGTAACAGAATAATATCAAGTTCACAGACCCATTCGCACTCGGTTGCGCCTATCTATAGTAGCGATGAACCTTTCGGATCATGAAGTCCAACACGCTTAGTCACATAATTTCACAGCAGAATCAAGCGACTGATAGTAATCTTAGCAGCTCCTCTCTGAAATCATTCAATGCTCATACAAGAGAGATAATATGTATCGAGTAAAAATTTGGTTTGGAATACTATTTGATCCAAAAGTATGCTACAATATTCTACAAAACATATTTATATGCTTGAATGCTATCCTACAATACATATGGATATGTATTTACCTATATGTACTAAAACGTAACTCAACAAGCTATAATACACATTGATATGTACTAAGGTAAAAACCAGTACATATAGCTATGTACTGAGTGAAACCCTTAACAGTTTTGGGGTTACATATTCTATGTGACAATTCATAGTGCATATATTTTAAAAGCAAACACATCCTAATATCTAGGCAAAAAAAAGAAGAAAAGACCCGGACATAAATATCAGCATAAGAGAAACTTTTGAATTGTTTAGAGAGAGAGAGTACTACCTTGACTTCCTTCCCCGATTTTCCGTCCTCTTCCACAACTGTGTTATCCCATAAATGATCTTTATATCTACTTGTAAACAACTTTTTCAATAAAAATCCATAGAAGAAAGTTAGAATTGAAAATTTACAATCCCCACTACATATGTTGCTCCAAACAAGAATTGTTATTAGAATATTTCAAGAGACACCAATATGTATTGACTGAAAACACAATAGATAACGATAAGTACTGAGTAGAAATCTAGTACATATAGACATGTACCGAGCGAAAACCTAGTAGATTTTGATTATTATGTGTAGAATTAAGTGCAATTTATGCATTAATAATAAGAATATCTTTTCCATTCCTAAGAGCTTATCTCATCATATACAGGTCAGATCAGTGTAACTTTGTTCTTGATTGATCCTTGGGAACTGTTGTTCTCTTCTAGAATGAAAAATCTAAATATGTCCACTGGTCTTGTAGGTGGAACAAGTCCTGGTTCAAACTCTACTTTTTTCCTCTCCATTTCACTAACTTTATGTAAACCTTATCACTTTAGGGAGGAACTATATAAATCATTCTATTAGCTAACAGAAGCTCCCTCTGAATCCTCTCCCTAATAAAGATTTGTCAGCTGCTATGTGGATCGACGATACCCTATTCATCAACCATAAAACTTAAACTCGGGCAGTGAGGGTCAAACTTAATAAGATCACTTAACAAGGAGCCTAGTTTCTGTATTAAGTAGACAAAATCAAAGCCATACACAAAAGATAACATGAAACAACATATCAGCAAGTCAAAATTTAGTTGCTGATGACCTTGAGAACAAACTTTCATTACAGTACATAATGATAAGTACCTAAGATATCTATAGTCATGTTTTTGAAATCTCCTAGAATATATCAGAATAGAGAATTGGAATCCAATAAATTTTTAGAGAAATTACAGATGAATAAAGCAGTACATATATACATGTATTGACGAAAAAAAGAACAGTACGTATGGATATGTACTGCGTACATATGTACTGGGTGAAAACATTATTGGACTCCATCAACATATATACTGGGTGAAAACCTTATTGGACTCCATCAACATCGAACTTGACTACTGGGCAACAAATCAAAAGAAAACCTGAGAACCATTTTAGGCATACCAAGTAATTAGCATTTTCTCAAACCTTACTGGACTCTACCATATGTAACTAGCATTTTAAGAATATGCAAAAAATAGTAAACCTAATACATAATAATATGTACTGAGTGAAACTCTTGTATATAAGATATGTACTTTTGATAAACAACAAGCAATCGTTGCAAAATATTGTACCGATGCAGCTGTGAACAAAAATGAACATCTATGAACCTATTTTACATAACACCTTTGATTCTTCAAAAGGTGAAATATGATATCAGAGACAATTCATGCATTTCAGTCATCATAAATTAATGTCATGGGAAGATCTTACCTCGAGTGCAATATTCAAGTTGGAATTGATGCAAGAAGCATGAAGGAAAGCCTGCAACCAAAACCTAATTAGATATCAACACCAATACATCTATCACCTCACATAGTAACAAAATGCAGTACTCTTTGTATATTGGTTAAGATCAACACAGTGTAATGAGAATACACATCATTCGAATTAGTTTATCCAAAACATTATACATAAAAACACCCCTATCTACAAACATGCTTTTCATTTTTCTGATACTTACCATTACAACATCATTAACGAAATCTTTGGCGAAGTGGTCGGATTAATTCCATTTGTTCAATCTCTCCGGTAGTAGCAATATGCATAAACCTACAAAAGATTATAATTTATTTTTAAAAAAAGTGAAATCTCTTGGGAAAAAAATAAAAATAAAAATAAAATAAAAAATCTATAGAATCAGATCTAACAGGGAAAATAAGTAAGAAATGTATCATCAACATAGTAAATAGCAAAATCGATCGATTGATCAATCAATTCCATAAAGAAAAACCCTAAAAATTAAGCATAAGAAGAAGAAATCAAGGAGAAACCCTATAACTAGGATCAAGAATGACAAACTTCGCTTAAAAATGGAAGAAACGAGTTTGATTTCGGGAATGAATCACAAAATATCTACTTCAACAATTTCTTCGGATTTCTTCGTCGGTGCAGAGATCGAATGAAAAAAAAAATGAAATGAAAAGACAAAGAACTTTGAGTGCGGGATAATTTGGTCACTTCGAAAATATACACGTGCGGCAGGATTAAGATATTGGACCACCGGATAATATTTTTAGTCCAAAATCATAAATTTGGACTAGCGGTTAAATCACTTTTATGGGTGGACTAGACACTAAACGGGTCTCCTAGAATGGGATTAACCAGTAATTCCTAGATTGGTTTTTGAGTTGAATCTATGAACTGAGATGGACATGGAATATGATGATGTGGCTGGAGTTTGCTAAGGGCCTGAATTTAGTAGAAGCTGCGAATGGACTGGGCTTTGGTGGTTTCTGCATCCGTCACATGAGGAACTGGATTGCTATATAATCCAGCGATCAGGAGAAGAAAAAGGACGTATAGAGGGAAGAAAACTAGGTTTAGATTTCTTTGCCTTTCTGTGATTCATATGATGAGTTTAACAATCTATATATCATTTTTTTTATGGCTTTGAACAAATCCATGTCTAGATTAATACCTTATTAGGGTGAAGGATGAACTTGTAGGTTTAATTTACTCATGTTCTAAAACAAGGGTTTCTAGCAACTTTGAGCTTAATGTCATTTGTTTGAGTTTCTCTACATTGATTTATCTTCTATTCAATTTCTCATATTCTCTGCCATGTATAGTCTATTGTGAGTTTGATAGAAATACTCATTGAACCTTGTTATTGATTATTTTATGATTATTCCAAGACTATGTATGTCATGTATACTTAGTACTAGGGATGTGTACCTTCTAGGTTGAGAACAAACAATCTTTTATGATAACTCTCGCCTATAGATGCTTAACTAAATATCTTCCGTGTGTTAGTAGCTAGGTTTGCAACTTCGCACGAGTAAATTTGAGACCCTGTGATAGAGCATAAATAAACATAGCTTACAACGGATTCCGTAGCCCTAATACTTCCATATCCTTGATTACAATCTTTATAGTTTTGTTTTATTTCACTTGTTAGCCCATATCATCAAGTCTTTTAATCTCCGAAATATTGAATTTGGTTAGTAGGTCTTGATATTAATTAGTAGTAGTTTTCGCACTCCTTGAGGGAACGAACCGTACTTGCTATTGTGTGCAATCTTGACACCGTGCACTTGCGGTAAAATAAAGTCGGTCTACCGACCCATCACTTCACAAAGTAGCTTGTGACTGATTATAACTATCTACACAGTATAGGCTATGATTAGTTATACCTCAAATCTCAACATAAGTTAAGATAGGTGAAAACGTCGGGGGTACCAAAATGCATCACCAACGTTTTCTTAGGCCATCTGTATGGACAAACTCAACATAACTCCTAGAGTAAAAATTCAATCAAGGAAAGTGCCTAGAGTTATATCTCTCTCTCTTGTTGTTAGAACTTTTACAGAATTGAATCCGTGAACCTAACTACAAAAACAATTCTTGGACGGTACCAAAGACCGATGTTCAAGGATCAATCAAGTATTTTCCAACTAACAAGGTTGGACCTAGCTACTATGATTGATCAAACCTGTGATATTTCAATTTTAAAGATAAATAATATAATGCGGAAAAAGAAATAACACAGATAATAGAAGTTTTGTTAACGACGAAACCGCAAATGCAGAAAAACCCAGGAACCTAGTCCAGATTGAACACCAAACTGTATTAAGCCACTATAGACACTAGCCTACTACCAATTAACTTCGGCCTAGAATGTAATTGTGCCCAATCTTAGTCTCACACTGATTCAAGTACAGTCGCACTCCTTATACCTCTTGAATCCCAGCAGGACTCTGCGTGATTGATACCCTTAGACGATCTCACACCAACTAAGAGTTGCTTCAACTCAATTGGAGCACTTTAAACCAAATATGCCTCCCACATATTAAGCCTATTTATTGATTTCTTAATTTACGATCTAAAAGGATGATCAGATCAATTGGAGCACTTAAACAAAAGTCCGGCTATCCTCAAAATCCGGACTTATGCAACCTGAAGTGCAGCCTAGATTATTATTCACCTCACAAGTATAAAACTTGCGGAATCAACAAAGTATGAGATGAAGATACTTTTTTAATTACTATCTATCTTGATTAATTGAGCAAGGCTCTACAAGAAATCAAGATCAGGATACTCAAGTTATCAAGATAAAAGATAACTGGACTTGGCTTCACGAATTCCAGTCTTTGGTTGCTAAACCCTAAAAGGGTTTCTGGGGAGGAAGACAATAGATACAACTAGGACACACCAAAAAGTAGTGTCAGGATTCAAAGATCCCAGTTGCCAAGAGTTCCCCTTATATAGACTTCAAAGCCTAGGTTACTTTAGGTTTAAGCTAAGATAGCTTTTGAACCAAGCAATAAATATTCATCGTTAGATGAAAGCTTTGAATCTTATTCAGATATACAAGATATATACTAGGGTTAGGTAAACCGTGAACCATGTATAAAGACTATGTACAATATGGTTAGCCGAAACTAGCATGTTTGAACTTAAAAGTTTGACACTCATTTTCATGTTCACAAGACATTAATACTGGGTCAAAATTATGTGATCAATTGAGTCTAGTATTAATTAGAGAAAATATCAAATGCAAATTACTTCAAGGAAATAATTTAATCGCAATTGAATCACAATTGACATATTTTGTAAATGTACATAATACAAGTACTTGAACTGTTCGTGAATCGCCTGAGTCATAGTACGTGGACCGGTTTGTAAACTTACATGCAATGACTGAGTTCCGTAGTCAACAAAAATGCTCAGTTTATAAACCGTTTTGCACACTTATGCGATTACCGAGTTCCGGACTCTTACAAAACTTTTCACTTCACGTACCAGTTTGCAAGCTTTGAACTAATTCAAAGTTTCGGAGTCTACAAAACTTTTTAGTTCACGTACCGGTTTGTAAACTTTGGACCTTTGCTGGTTTTGGAGTTCACATAACGTTAAGTTTACGTACATTTTGGGTATTAAACTGTTTTTAGAGAAGAGAATTGTTTTGGCTCGCATACCAGTTTGATTATTTTAATATGGTTCCCTTACCATAGTTCTACAATGGTTTGTATACTAATATACCATATCTGGATCACGAAACAAACATATTTCCCATGATGTACATATGAATATGTATATCACTCAAATCTGAATGTCGATATATAGTTACTCCGATACATGTACGAATACATGTAATATGGCTTCATACATATATCCGTTTTCTCAGTTTATAAGACTGATAACACTGTCTTGTATTCTGAATATAGTAGTTCTATATTTCTCTAGATAAATTAAACATTCCTAAATAACATCAATGACACATATCACTGTCCCAAGTTATTTTCGAATGATAAACTTGAATCAATATTATGTTCTGAACAATAAATTGTTCTCCACCGAATTTGATCAAGTATGAATAAATGTTCATTAAGATTAGTCATTATATCTCAAGAAATTCGCAAACTAAATAATTAGGTCTCGACTCGAAATTCTTGTATATACAAGCTGGTCTAATTAGTTATGTGACAATCGTCTCAAGATAGAAAAGTAAATATAACTTGAGAAACAGGTGATTTAGTCTTCACTTACCTTTTGTTGATGAAGTACTCCAAAATCTTCGGTTGATCTTCGCCTTCAAATGGTACAATGCAAACGATGACTGGTTCGTTTCTCAGCTCCACTATCCTAGACCGAGACTTAACTAAATGTAGACTAGAAATCAAGATATAGTTTTGGAAACTAAATTTGACAACAAGCTTGATATAGCAACACTTGGTAGTTCGACCGAGCAATGCTCTAACAATAGGTTCTACCTTGTCATCTTGCATTGGTCATCCAAAAGATATTCAATAAAGAACCGGAGAAATCTTGATTTCTGTTAGAGCATAGCTCGGTTGAACCACTAAGCTGTTGGTATGTCAAGTTTGGTTGTCATATTTTAGTGAACCAAAACTCATTTAAAGAGTCGCTTGATTATTTACTAGAGTCAACTTCGTATAGGTTAGATTGAAAGTATTATGATATGAGACATTACAAGTATTACATGAAGACTTGAAGACTTGAAGAATGTGAAGAAGTGAGGATCTACAACGACGATATCATCCTTCCAATTGAGGTTAGTAATATTTGACTTGAACTGTTTCATTCCCTAACGTATCTTTCAACTCGTGCATATTAAAAACATAACTGCGAAGCTGTGAATGATTATACTCTAGTTAGACATAGTATTAAGGAATACAATACGAAGTATAACGCTTATCTTTTGAATATATAAGACATCGACATAATCGTATGAATGCTATTGTGATTATGTATGGGTATGGGTGAAGATTTCATCTTAGGAAAAAATGTTTTTACATTTCTTTAAAGGAAATACAATTCATAAACTTGTGTTATGAATCGAAAGGGAAATCGCTAGGCTTATTGGTATTGTTATTCATTGCAAATATTTTAAATTACCAATATGTGTATTTAGTATAACCGCTCATGACTTGCTTATGTTCTTGGTAAAACTATTCACAAGGCCTAACTTTTGAATTGGCATGACTTTTATTAGTGAAACCAATCTTAAGTAATCACCTGAGATGGTATGATCGATTTGTTGTAATTTGTATGACCAACTCTAAGAAAATGGGAATCGATCCTAGTAAGAGGTGAAACCGATCACAAAAGTGGAATGGATACTTGTAAGAGGTGAAAAAAGTTTTTAGTTATTGGGAACCGATCCTATGAACATGTGCAACACGTTTTTAGTTATTGGGAACCGATCTTATGAACATATGCACCGAATACAAGTTAGATACCATATATATGTGGGAACCGATCCTAGTACCTAGTTAATCAAGTTTTGGTAACTAGCGTGACTAATTTTAGTACCCACATGGAAGGTATAAACAAAACTTGTTTTGGTAGAACCATGTGTAGATGGGGAAAAATGATTTGCTGGTTTTTTCGGAATTAAAGAGGACCGTGCGGAGGAGATTCCTTGAACCGAGTGAAATATTCAACCTCACACAGATACACCGCTATGAAGGGGGTTATTTAAGTTCGAGAGACCAATCTTTAGTACTCCGGCCTAAACCAAGACAATGGATGTTCCAGAGTAAATTCGGTCACAAGATAGGATGGGTTGATTTGTAGGAGGGAAGCTAAGAAATGTGTGAGAACAATGATGATCTGAGATTTTAGGTGTGTTGTAATTTCAGCGTGAAAATGCTCTGAATGATTGAATCTTGCCTGATTGAAAGTAATTTCTGTGAGTTTGTGTAGACAAAAGAGCGTCCGTATGAACTTTGGTGAGAAATTGATCGTTCAGAGGGTTGTTGTTCGAATGTTTGAAAACTCTTCGAATGTTGTTGTTGCAATCAGGATTCAGAGACATTATATAATGCCGGAGATGAAAACACCATGATCCCTTGAAGTGTGACAGTTTGCTGGAATCAAAGAGTGGGGAAGTGGGAAATCGTGTCAAACCAATTACTCATCGTGCGGAGACTTGGTTAATTTTCCACCCACTACTTTGATGATTCCTTCAACTGATTGCACGACTTTCTCATATTATATCGTGTGTTTGAACGCATGTGCCGTAGACCGCCAGACCAAAACCCTAGTTGATATTCCCCCAAGTGACGCGATTGATGTCTCGTGGTTAATTTAGTCAATTGTTGATTTCATGACTTCGTGGGACAATGAGTCCACGTATTTGCTGAGTTAAACATGATTTTGTGAAATGTTCTGCAACTCATGAATCGAACGTGTCTGCTGAGATAGTGGTGGAATCCTCACGTTGAGGTGAGTGAGTGTTTCTCGATAATTTGTTGAATATTGATAGTTGAACCAATATTCCTTGATTTGAGTAAATATTGCTCATCTGAGCAAGTGTTGCTCGTTTGATGAATTATTAGCAGCGTGACCAAAATAAAATATTAATTAAAGCGCTGGTAGTTGAATCGAGCATAATTAATAAGAATACTGATCATGATATCATTGCAAAATTATTAGTGTTTGAATCTGGAATCATAATCCTTGGATTCAGAAACCCTAATTTGATCAATTGATGACCGATTGATGGTTTATTTGAAAATTAACCATGGAATGAAGGAGAACTGGCTTCATGGGACCATGGATCAACCATGAAATTCTCATATGCTCACTTTAGAAAAAACCAATACCTCTTTGAAGAGTTGGTGAGTTGTTGGAAGAATGATTAAATGCTGGTTTAATCATTTACTGAATTACTGCTGGGTTCAGCATTAGGTGATAAAACCTAATTAATTATTAAAATATGAGGGACCAACCAAGGGGTTATGAAACCTGCCCTGGGTGGTCATGGGATAAAAATATGATCGCTCCGTCAAATTCTGAAATTATTCGGAGAGTTTAGGACCTAATACGCGCAATTGTGCAAATTAGGTCAGATTGTGAGAAACACGTGGAACTGGCTCTTTGTGAACCAAAAAGCTAACCATAGTCAGTCAAGGTAACATTCTTTTGTCATTGAGATTTCCGTGTTTCCGTCCTGAGAATTTTGATATTTTCTGGTGCTCATTTGAGCGACCATTTGAGAAAATATGACAAAATTAGGGTTTTCTGATAAAACCGTCAAAACTTCATCGGATGAAGGAAAATAATGAAAAAGTGAAAATATTATGGAGTGTGGGACCAATCATGACCGTGGGAAAGGATGGCCGGCCAAGAGATCCATCCCACACGTTTTCCATAATTTTGTAATATTTTTCATCATTTTAGGGAAATATGATAAAACGAAGGATTTTTGCTAAAATTAAAGAGTTTTGTTGAAATCAAGGAGTTTCCATGAGATGAGGGAAACATAAAAAAATCATAAACAATAAAATAAGGGATGTGCGGGCGTGTGGGACTAGCTTGGAGCATGACTGGCCGGCCAGGGCCCGATCCCGTGCGCTTTCCCTATTTTATGCATTATTTCATGATTTGAAGGAATTTTCATAATATGAAGGAAATATCATGAAATCAAGGAATTTTCATGGGATTATGAAAACATGAAAAATATGCTAATAAAAGAGTGGGACGTGTGAGCCTTCTAGGGTTTGGACGACCGTCTATGGCCCGTGCACACGAGTTTCCCTAATTTTTATTATTTTTCATGGGACCAAGGAAATATCATGAGATTAAGGAGTTTTCATGAAATTAGAGAAATAATAATAAAATAATGAGGAATCATGAGGTTAGGGGACTTCTAGGACCAAGGCATGGCCGGTTGGCCAATGGTCACGCCCATCACGTTTTTTCCCTAATTTTATATTATTTCCTCCGCACGAAGGAAGCACCGTGAAATTGAGGAGTTTCCTCAAAATAAAGGATCAAATGAAAGGGTTTTTCATAAACTCAGGGAAAACAACAAAAATATGATCAAAATATGAAACTGACGTGGGATTGACCACGGCACAGACGGCCGGTCAGTGGGTCCATGCTCCTAGCGCCTTGGTTAATTTTTATTTATTTGTTATTTTTCATCATATTTTGCATAGGTTCATCGTTTTATCGTATTTTGAAATACTCGTTCGTGCAGTGGTTATTAATGTATCATTGTTGAATACACATGCACCATTTGAGACAGGGCTCGCTCAGAAAGCAGCTCTGATGCCCGTGCGTCCAATATTTATTACTAATCCATGGATTTCTGCTGGGAAGAACCATGGTTTGCGTAATGAAATATTTTGCGAAAATATTTGAATATTTTCAGAAATTCTGCGGATGAATCCAAGAATTTAGGAATAATTAATTTATGACTTCATACTAGCAGAGCAAGCTGTATAAGAGCATTAATTATTATGATATGAACTTGCTGGAGCTTCATATCTTTTACATAGCCAGGGTAAACTCGTTGTTTGTATCCTGAAAACATTATCACTCTATACTAGCAGAGCAAGTTGTTTGGGAGTTGTCCATCCTGTGATAGAAATAATTACTGAAGTGCTCAGTACTACTTGTGAGATATGGTATTGTCCAGCAGTGAGACTACATATCTATATGCACTCTGAGAGAAAATATTCTCAATCAGAGGATTCAATGAGAGACCCATGTCTCGGTATTCACGTCTGATTGCTGGATCAGAGGTTTGTATAATTATGGGTTTACGATTTTAGCCTTTGTCTAAAATCCACCATCTACATTAAGTCCCCTGCTTAGTGAGGAAAGCCGTGTTCCTCAGTCAGCATTGAATGGTGATTTTCCGGTCATAACAATACAAGTAATTGAACTCAGTCGTAAGTTAAGATGTTACCGGATTTCGATCGTACGAGCGTACCATGACTTAAAAGATGGTTCCAGTAGCATGATAGAAGGTCGTTTGATGAGCATAATTTGGTGTTGAACCGCTGATTTGGATGACGGGATCTTGGTCGTTCAGGATTCGCGGGCCGGGCCCAGTAAGGAAATCCTTGGAAAATTAGGTTTTGGAAATAAAGTTTGATACAAAAGGAATTGCTGACCCTTTTTTTTTTCTGCACGACCAGAGCTTTATCACTTCATCACCTTCACGCCATCATCAAGAGGAGCAGGAAAGTTCGCCGGAGCGCCACCGTCCGACGTCACCGTAGCCACCGTGTGTCAATTTCCGGCCGGCGCCGACAGGTATGCTTCGAACTATTCTTTTTTTTTTGCTTACTAATTCTCATGAGTTCTATGGGTTTTTCACATATTTTACATGACAAAATTATATACCCGTGTATATATAAGTGTGGGTTTCGTCGATAACCTTCGTTTTTGAAAACGTTTGTTCGTTTGATCGTTAGTTTTTGAAAACTAGTAATAATACCTGATTTAGGAGAAGTTTTCCTTCATATATGAATATGTAGGTTCAGTGATGAAACTATGTTAATGAGCTTTCACGTGAGCCAAAGTTTTATCACAAAAGTGAATTTTTCACAAAATCGTAGTAAAATCTTCGTTTTAAAGAATAACTATGATGCGGAGAAGCGAGTTCTCCTATTTATGTATATATGAACTTATGTCCAGTGATAAAAATTTGTGTATGAGGTTTCATGTAAAACTTTACCATATAATGCGTGAGTTTTCACGAAATTGAAATAAACCTTCGTTTCAAATACGTATGACGGCACGAAGGAAAAGAGTTTTTGTAAAACCATGGTCGGTTCATGGAAAAGTTTTTTTTTTTTTTTGAAACCGTGGAGTATCCACGATTTATTTTTGTGATCCTGGCTCACGTTGAAAAATATTCATTTATTTACGTGAGTAAATAAACATTATGTTTATATATATGTATGCAAATATATATTGTTTCTCTAAAATCAAAACTTGAGTTTTGTGTGATTTTGCTAAGAGATAAAATTATTTATGATGAAATAATGTTTTAGTTTCCATAATTCTATGGTGAACGTTCACTCAGTAGAAAAGTTCATGATTTTATGAAAAATATGAGTTTTTGAACGTCTTTTGTAGGTCTTGAAGAAGCGGATGTTTCTTGGAGCATTAACTCTAGCATTACTCTCACTACTGTTTAGTGGAAGCGTAAAAATGTAAGAGTTAAGAGTTACCGTTAGACGCTAGTATTCCTCCAATTTCGGATAATGTACTGAAGTAGAATGTGATGTGCATTTTTGACTACTTTAACGTAAATATGACTAGCTCTCAAGTTAACGACACTTCAAGAGATGAAACGCGTGTTGATGATGACATCTCCAGAGATGAAACATGCACAGATGAAACTTCCGTTGGTGAAGATGAAGATGAAATCCCTGGGATTAAAAACGTCCCGAATATTGATGATGCATTTTTTGAGGAAGATCCTTCAGGAGCTGAAAAAAATTTGAAATATCCAGCGTATCGTCTGCTGATAAATCCCAGGACTGTCACTCAGAAGAAATTTGTGACTCCCAAGATAGTCATCTGATTTTGTCTCGAATGTGGGGTCTTCCTTGCATCAATTATAGAATTTAATATTTCTCGTCGACCTTTGGAGAAGTTTGCTGGATGGGCGAGGCATATGCTGGGTTTTCCTCATGTGAGGACTATGCTTCTGGGGAGTTATTCATCTATCACGACGCGAGAAGTATTGTAGATCTGCTTTCTCGCTGGTGTATTCCTACTCACACCTTCATATGCAGATGGGGAGAGTTTACCATTACCCTGGAAGACGTGGTAGCTTTGATGCATCTCCCAATCACAGGTAATATTCCTGGGGATATTTCAGATGAGGAGACTGTCGCTTCTCATGTCTTGACAGTTGCAATGGAGGTAGTAAATAAGGCTGGTAGTAAAGGATGCTATGCTCTCTGGTTGACACGCTGGTGGCCCAAAGACGAGGTTTCTGATAAGCTTATCGACGGTATGTTACCCATTGCTGCTTTCTTGTGTTTATGGTTGTCCAGAGATGTATTTGAAGACAGCGGAAACTTGTTGAAGCCTTTCGTGATCCCCTTTGCTATTAAGATGGCTCAAGGATATCAAATCCCAATAGGTAGCTTGTTCTTGGGCTCCTAGTATTACAACTTAGTTCTTTGGTTATAGACTCCAGTGTGTCAAATAGCTTCATGAAGATTGAATGTTATGCTAACACGATGTTTCTTCAAGCTCTGATGTGGGAACACTTCAAGAATTATGTGCCCATTCCTCGTAATATTTTGCAAGGACTGAATACTTATGCTCTCCATATTTTCCCTGAGAAAGACAATGCTAGAATCATGCGTTGGTCCACAAAGCAGCCTCGGTGCAAGGCGCACCTTATTGACGTGTTGGATGATGAATCTGAATTCACTTTTCATCCTTGGGTGCCAGTGCCTTATTATATCTCCCAACCGATGACTTTCAATACTGGAGAGAGTACTAGCTTGTCTTCTGGTGCAGATTTGAACGATGGCGAGAGGTCCTTCATGTTGAGTTGCACCCCTGGTCATCTGCTGTCAGTCTCATATGGAGAATTTTCAGTGGAAGAATATAATATTGATAGAGTGTCTCGACAAATGGGAATGGACCAGTGCTTTCCAACTATTCGGAGAAGGAAACCATCAGTTGAGCAGCTCATGACTCGTTTAGACCATACCAATGTGGAAGGAAGTCAATACTGGTTTCCTTGCTCTGATAGATTCGCCTATGTAACTCCGGGTTATGCAGGATTTGGGGATGATCAATTTGAGCGATTGCATGAATACGTGATGGTCGGTCAGCCTCCAGTAAAAAATCGTCCTTCTGATGAGTTGATTGCTAGTCGACCGAGATTGAAGTATCTCTCTGGTGATAAGCGAAAATCGTCTCCAGGATACTCCCAGGTACGCTTTGTTATATAATCTTCATTAAATCATAACAGTTGTATTCTGATTTTGCTACTGTAATTTGCCACAGGATGGTCGTATTGTAAGACCTCGAATCTGTGTAGATTTCTCAAAAATTGAAGATGTCGTTCATGGCGGAGAAGGCAGGCACAAGAGTTATAAGTTGTTACCCAATATTATAAAGTCCCCAGCTGGCGCTTTGGTCAGTTTACAGTACTCTCCTTGTTATGACCCTTTCTCGGCCGTATAATTAGTATCACGCAACTGATATTGTTATTTCGTTGCAGAACTTTGCTCCGTCAAGTATTGATGGACTTCGTTTCTCCGCTCCTGAGCAAACAATTTCTGACTTGAGTGATGAAGAAATTGTAAGTATCTCTTCCCATATCAATTATGGCGCCTTATGAATGAAATGTTGATTGGTGGGGATATGTCCTGGAGGATGACTCCATGGATGTGGAGAATACTGTCGACGCTTGCTCGAAGAATGGCGATAAAGAGAGCTCCCAAAGTCAAGGACCGAATGAGAATAACGTTGTTGTTTGAACACTTCGGAGACCACCCAAGTAAGTATTTCTCTTGTATTTCACCCATATAAATATAAACTTGATGACCCATGAGTGAATGAATGAGAATGTATGTGAATATATGACACGCTTTGTCGAAAATACGTCATCAGAAAAATTCAGAATTCAGCATTTTAGGAAAAACGTCATAGATACCTCGCCTGATGTCGGATTTTGATGATCCGAATATGCATGTTCAAGCCCGGAAAATTTACAAGCTTTAGAAAATAAGATTTTTAAGTTTTGAGTACGTTGAAGGCCTGAAAAAGGCGAAATAGTGAACTTCCAGGAGACTTTCAGAACTTCTTCAGATGTCGTGTAGTTCCGAGTTTTGACCATATCTTTTTGCTTGTTTTTCCGATTGCTATAAAATTTTGAAATGTTGTATATGAAACCAATATGAAGAGAATGGAGTATAACTCAACCTTTCATTCTTCACCAATTGCTCCCAGTTCTCATTTTCTTACAGGGCAGCGTAAAATCTGAACAGACGGACTTGTTGTAAAACGTACTTCTTGTGACTTCCACATTGTTTGCTGACACCGAGCATGTATAATGAAGTTCTTCGATAATATTAAAAAACTTGCATGCTGTATTTCATGGTTTCTTTTGGTTTCATGCTTGGATGATCCTAATCTCATGTAATCTCCGTATCATGTGGAAAATACCGAAGTTGAGAATGAAGGAACCCAAAATGACGAAACGAGCAACCCTGAAGTTTTTGATGAGGAGGAAACTATCTCTGCACTTAAAAATCATGAAAGCATCGTTGATGAAACCGTGGAGACCAAGATTGTTGTTGCTTCAGTAATAGAAGAACCTAGGACGCTAGCAGAGGATACTGAAGAAACTGCTGCTCTGATTGTAGAAAGTGCTCCAGTAGTTGAAAACCGTATAATCGTGTATGAATAACAAAACGCATGAGTTACTTTTGATCCTCCATTCGATGCCCCACTCCCGTATCATGAGTTAGTTGGTGGATTCAGCGTTCCTATTGGATATGCGGGTTTGTACAAGAAAATATGGGAGAAATTTGGCCATGTAATTGTTGACAGGAACCCTGGGCGTGCTTATGCTTTGAAAATATAGGTAAGTGTACTCTTGCGCATCTTAAGCGACATATGCACTAGAGCCAGAAATGTTGTAACTCCATATGTACTCTTTGATTGGGAGTTCAACTTGGAGAATTCTGAGAGACTTGGCTTCAACGTGAAATGGCTTCGTAAGAAGATGAACGCTATTAAGGATTCATGTGAAAATAACATACCCTTTCCCAATGATGCTGTGATGGTGTAGTAGCAGGATTTCCCACACTACACCCCTATTAAGATCCTATAGAAATCTAAGTGAAACTAGTTGAAGATTGAAGAATTAAATGACACTTTTATTATTTAGATCTCAGAAATGTTTACAGAAAATATTCAAACTCAGAATTACAACTTTCTTTTATGGAGTTTCTCTCTCCTCAAGATTTTCTCAACTCTAAAGAATACATCATCCCCCTCTGGACTTACTTGAACCCTTTATATAGGAAATCACATAGTGGGTGACAGCTAAGTTTTCCCCTTCTTTCGGATATATTCTGCGATCTCATCGTGGTATTTGCAATATTGATCTTCGCCAACTTTTGTAATCCTCGTGAAACAACACTCTCATAACATGTCTCTTCAATCGTCAGCTATTATGAAGCTCACTTGTGACGCTCGTCAAATGTTGCTGAAGAATCCTTACGACACTCTCGTGAACAATGTCATTTATACTTATAGGAATATTTGACATTCTCGTGAAAGCGTTGTTCTTACTACGAGAATATCGTTGTGGCGATATTCTGGTACTACATCTTGCCTCTTCTCATGTCTTTTCTGCGAAGAAGAGAAGATCATGAGAATAAATTTCCGTAATCTCCTATCTTTTCACCTTCATCTTTATTCTGACACGTCTCTAAACCTTTCAGCAGCTGTCTTCATATAATTTTATCACCCATATATTTTTCGACACGTCGTCTTAAACCGCTATTATTTGACCATTCACGTCCCTTCATCGTATTAACTATATTTATTTTCTCGAGAAACTTCTTCTGCTATAAATACCTTCTTTCATTCTTCTCTTTTTCTTTCTTCTCATTCTATTTCCTTCTTCTTCTCTGCAAATTTCATTGCTTTCCCGAAAATCGCGCATCTATTATTTTTCGCCATTTTCTCAATCTCCTTTCATTCCCATTCTCTCACAATGGTTGTTGCTGGTGCTAAAAATCTTATTGCTTTCAATTTGATGCAAGAAAAACTTAAAAATCAAGGATTTGATTTATCTTTAATCCCAGATCAAAGTCCCAAATCTGTTCTTTCTCTTGAATTATTTTCTAACTTCCAGTGTTCTCGTGAAAAAATTATAGTTTCGTTAGGCCAACTTGAAGCTGGTCTTCCACTTCCTCTCTACAACCCTGAAATTCCACTCTTTTACCAAATAATTTTTGATAAGAGATTTTCACGAGCGGTGTATCAACTTGGCGGGGATTATATTAGATTATTACTGGAATATGCCTCTCGTGGTGCTGGAAAAGGATCCCAATATTCCGAACAACATAAAATTCTTAAATATAAACATATTCCGATTATCCCTGCAAAGTATATTGTAGATAACTTCTTTCGAAATTACCAGTTACTCCCCATGGTAAGGGATAGTACCTGTTGGGGTGTCCGTTTGCATAAAAAGAGGGTCGCTGCTGAAAATGCTCTTATGCAAGACATTAATTTTCATACCAATACAAATGATGGCCCTCGTCATTCTAATGACGATAAGTGGTTTCTTTTTCCCTTATGCCTTAAAGGTCCTTATATATCCGGTTCTCTCCAACTTCCTGCGAATCTCTCTCACTATGAACCATGGACTTTCAACTGGCCTGATAGGTCTTCCGATGTATATTCTTTCATCTACTTATGCTATTATTATTTTTTTCTTCACACTCTCGCTAACTTTTCTGTTATCTTGTAGGTTTCCAAAATGAAGCTTAATTACCAGAAATATAGGAAGCCCAACACTCTTCTAGCTCTTAGATCTTTCACAGATGAAGTAAGAAATATTCCTTTATTAATTAACAATATATTTTTGCCCATATTTCTTATCTTTATCTGTGTTTGTAGGTAATTGAAGAATTACCACCTTTAGAGCCAAAACCTAAGGAGAAACATTCAACTAATCGTAAAGGGAAATCTACTGTTTCAAGTGAAGGAAGACGCTCTGCCCCTCGTGATAAAGAACCCAGCGAGCCTCCTTTGAAGAAGAATAAAACTTAGCATTCTTCTTCTCAACATACCCAATTGGATAAATCTAATGATGAATTTATCGGAGAATTTGACGATATTAGAGAAGTTCCCTCTGTGAAAAATTCTTCTCCCTCTGATTCTTCCATGGCCCAACTGTCCATGCTTTTTGGCGATTCTTCTCGTGGAAATGCGAATGAGTATGGTGATGAGACTCTTAATGGGCTAGCTCAAGCGCTCGTCAAAGTGTGCGATGCTCCAATCTTATCTGATAATAATTCTCTTCGTGGAATTTCTGGAACTCTAACTCCAAGCTTCTTAAATGCACTTGGTATTCTGGTACGTTTTCTTAATTGTTTCTTAATTCGACAGATTTCTCTCGTCAAATTTTTTTATACTTATAAAACTCTGTTGCAGGTTGGGAGAGCTTCTTTTGCTGCTGCTGCTGATTTAGATAATAAATGTGCTTCATTTAAGAAAAAGGTTGTTAACCTTCGCCAAGATAAAGAGAAACTAGAGGCTGAAATTGCTGAGCTTCGCGAGAAAAAATAAATGTTGAAACTCAAGCTTGATTGATAAACAGAAGATTTTGGATCTTAACAATGCCAACAAACAACTTTATGGTATGATTTACTTTTTCTTTCTTTTAGATTTTTTATTTTTCTTTTATATAGCTTATCCAAGCAATCATTTTTGCAGATGTTTATGGTCTAACTGACGAAGCTACGTTCCTTCAAACCTTTCCCGAACTTGTAGATGATAATACTCTTCTTTCTCGCCTTAATAACTCCTTAAGTAATTTTGCTGACGAACAAATTAAATCCCTCTCTATAGAGGAACTTAAATTTAAGTTTAATCTCCTGACCATTGAACACAGACACAATTTAGGATTATCTAATAAATTTAAGCGTCTTTATCATGAATCAAAAGAAATGATCAATGGATTAAGAAGTAGAATTAGTGATCTTGTTGACGAGAAAGATCAAGCAATTAGAAATGGCAGCGAAACTCTAGCAGATTTCCACAAAATTCTTCTCGAAGTTCAAAAGGAAAGAGATAAACTCTTCTGCGAAAATAAAGATCTTCTTGCAAGAGAAACTCAAGTTCGTTCTCGCCTTCTTATTACTAGCGATGATGAGTATTCTTGGGCAGCACATGTTCTTGATAATGCTAGGAATAATTTAGGTATAGATGCTAGTCTTCATGCTGATCAATCAGCCTTAATTAGGGACTTGATTTCTGAAAAAGAAGGTTGTTAACCACTCTACTCTATTAACCTTTTGCTTTTTATTATTCTTTCTTATAACTTCTATCTTATCAATGCCTTATTCTCGCAGATTCTGAAGACAGATGCGTGTAAGGATGAGAGAACTAGAAGATATTAATCATCAACTCGCGAATGATCTTACTGCTCGCAACAATAAATACTCACGATTAAAATCTCAATTTGGGATTACTTCTGCAAATTTTAACAGATTCCTCCTCATTACTCGTAATAATACTACTAGGCATGTTTGCGATGATCATGGAATTCCTCATTATTTGTATCTTGATCTTGCAAATGCAATACCATCAATGGTTCAAGATCTTGATATCTCTGATACTGATGAAGATCTTGACGAAGGTGAAGAAGAGAATAATGACGAAGAAACAAATTCTGGCGATGATGAAGAACCCAACAAAGATAATGAAGAAGAGAAATCTGGTGAAGAAGAAGAATCTGATAAAGATAACAATGTTGATAAGTGAAACAATGTATTTGTCTAACTTCTTTCTTTGATGTAATCAATCGCGAGTTTCTTCAATTTGCTGCAACTTTCTTCAATTTAATGTGTAAATTTCTTTGCCCCCTTATCTGTATGAATGAAAGAACAACCTCTTTTTTGCAATATAACTTGGTGAATATAGTTTGCATCTGCTAATTATCTGTGCCTTAATATCCATATAAATTTCTCATATGGTGATGAATAATAATCTTCACTATTCTATTTATTCCCATACTTGCCTCTATTATTCATCTGCAATATGAGAAAGTTAATAAACGAATATTTTGGCGAATTTCATGATTTCTGCGATATTTTCGCAAACCTTGATATTTTTGCGATCTTATGGTCTTATCATGCCTTCCTACTTAAAGGTCTTACTTTGCCATAGTATTCTCTCCGCGACAAGATCGCAGGACGTCTTTACATTTTCATGTATTGACCCATTGATCTTGTCTTATCTGCATTTCTTTTATTGTATTGCGACAATATGACGAGCCTAAGTTTTCTCGCGAAAACAAAGCCTCGTGACATTGCCGTCTTGCGATGAAATCGCAGGACGTCTTCACATTTTCATGTAAAAACCCCTTGACCTCATCTTAACTTTTTTATCTTATGGCTTTTTGCCTCTGTATAATTTACGCGACAATATGACATGCCTAAATGATCTTGCGATCCTAGAGCCCCATGACATTGCCGTCTTAAGACACTTATCATCTCCCTAATGGAGGGTTCCGCCCTTATCTTCCCCCTGGTTGCCCCTTCAAGGAGGGCACATCGGCCATACAAGACTAGCTCCTCCCATCCAGATTTACCAACAACCAGTTGTTTTCGTATCCTCTTGTCCTTTATGCCTATATGGCTTATAGTTACAAGACTACACCCTAGGTGGGGTTTTCTTCAGGCCAAGTGCATTGTAGCTAAGACTTACCAAAGATGGCCAGGGTAGGTTCGTCCATCCCGCGCATCCTTGGCTAAACCGTGTACCTCGGCGCCTTGATCATACTCTGCACTTCTTGGAAGAGACTCTCAGTCGTCCAACCATGGTATAACCTTATAAAGATGGAAATCCAAGATCTCTCTCCAGGATAGGTTTTCTTTAACCCCTACATCTGTATGACTCAGGTTCTAGTAGCGGTATAACCTTATCCCTGAATCATATAAAGAGATACCCCCTTTATGACGTACTTGTAGGTCTTACACTTGCCTCTTACGAAATTGTATTCGCGAACTAAGGTGCACGCCATAAAGGTTTGTCCCATTCTCTTAATCTCTGCGAAATTATATTCGCGTTTCTTAAAATTTCTTGCGAGCTTCAAATCTCAATAATTTCTTCTTCTTTTTTTTTTTTTTTTTTTTAATGCCATTTTCTTCACTCAAACAGAAAAAACAACTTTACCCTTCTACTTCTAGCGATCTGCTCGTCATATTTCATCTTACTGTCACTTCATTTTTCTTATCTTCCTTATCATCTGTTCTTTTACTTAATGTTTTCCCGCAAGTTGCTTGTCATTTCCTCCTTTTATGCTCTTTATACCTGTACCTTTGCTGCGTTTTATTATTTGTTTGATATCCGCGAGGGACTCGTTAGTTACTTCTTCATGTTTTTCTATTGAATCAACCATTAATTTGTCACTTCTCTGTTGCTGCTTAATTCTGTACTTCCAATTGTTGTTATTCCCTGCTCTTTCCTCACAAGACTTGATATCTATCTCATAACATTTCTTACTTTCTCCCCAATCTCCTTTAATTACTCCAACACCATTTGGATGAGGGAATTTAATGCACTAGTGAAAGGTAGATGCAACACCCAATATCCTGTGTAACCAAGGTCGACCAATCAAGGCGTTATATGGTGATTCAATATCGACAACACAGAATAAAATCTTGGAAGTCATTCCTCTTAACGGAATTCTCATTGTGATCTCCCCTTTAGGCTTGTTAGCAGTTCCATTAAAACCATAGATTTTGTATGTCGATGGTATCAAATCTTCATCTTTCCCACCCATGGTTCTGTAGGTGTGGTAGAACAGGATATCTACGGAACTACCAGTATCAATTAGGATTCTATCAATGGCCCAAGACTCTTCCATTTCGTTATTGTTTTCTTTATTTTCTTCTTCTTCTTCTGCTTGTTCTGGTTTTATTTCCAACCTTACCACCAATGGGTTATCATGCAGCTCGCCAGGCTCTGGTACTTCTTGTCTTTGTAAAAGAAAGGACTTGTTTCTGCCACTCTTCTAATGGCGAGATTCTCGCTATATTCATTATTTCTTTTCCATCCATATCTCTGGCGAAGACTCTACTTAAGACATTATCGTGGAAATCTTCGATGGTTCTGAAAGAATGCACAATAGAATTACAAAATAAATTCTTTGCTCTAGTTCCAACCTCTATAACAAAAGTTTCTGCTCCTTTTACATTAGTCATTCCGCGATCGTCTGATGGTGGTGGCAATTGTTGCGATTGTTGATGCCCTTTTAGAAAATGATTTAGCTTCCCCTGATCGATCATTCTTTTTACATTTCTGCAATTATTTATCGAATGCCCATGAAATGATGATAAGGACAGAATTCTTGATTACGAGTGTTAGGATGTGGTTCCTTCCCCATGTTCCATGGCGAGGGTATATTTTCCATTAAAATGATAGCTTCCCAGATTTTTTCTACACTAGCATTCAAGGGTGGCATCTTAATCTCCTCCCATATGGTTCTCATGTTCCCCTGATTTCTGAAATTATTTTGCTTTTGTCCACCATAAGTTTCTTGGGATTGGTCAAGCCTTTAGATTTGACTATTTCCTCCACGATTGTAATAATTCTTCTCTCTTTTAAATTCTTCTTGATCACGACTTCCCATAGCCACTAGCTTTTGTTTTTCATTATTCGCCACTTTCTCTACTTGAACTTGCAAGGTGCTCACCACGTTATTAATCATTTTGGGAAGCAAACTTCCATTAGCCACTACAGAACTGGTGTTTGCAATTGGGTATGACTCCATTTCGTTTTGTTTTTCTTCCAAAGAAATGTACTCTTCTTGTAGTTCTCTTAGTTCAGTCATTGTGATGGTGTTTTTGATTCTGAAAATTTGTATATAGAGCAAATTGGTCGCAAACATTGTATTAATGAAGGATAAAATAAGATATCTCTCATCTACTCTTCCTGCCATCTCACTGCACATTGTCTTCCACCTTATGGTAAGATGTTTTAGACTCTCGCCAATTCTCTGTTTTAATCCAAACACATCTTCGATACCTGGTCGTGAAGAGTTGTTGCTTATGTATGCACCTAAAAATGTAGCTTGTAAGTGATCAAAAGAAGTAATAGTATTTTTCGGCAATCCCTCAAACCATTTTAGCGCCTCTCCAGTCAAGCTGGATGCAAAGTACTTGCATAAAACAGCATCATGATTCTCCCATTGCAGCATACACCTAACATAAGCTTTAACATGTTGAATAGCACAAGTAGTCCCGTCGAAAATACTGTTTAGTGCTGGCAAGTTTCATTTTGGAGGAATTCCTCTTAGTTGTACTTCTTGTGTAAAGGGAGTTCTAACTGCCTCTTCGATTGCTTCATCAAGTTGCCTTCTTCCACCTTCTCTTCTATTAGTTATCATTCCTCTCATTTCTGCTAATTCCCTCAAAATTTGCTCATTTACAGTTGGGCTTTGTTCTATTGGCCTTTTTAACGCACTTTCTCTTCTCCTGCGATTTTCCTCTTCATTTCTATCTGAAATTCGCAATTGATTTTGTCTCCTAATTTCTTCTCCACCAACTTCTTCATTTCTCGCCAATTCTCTTCGTTGTCTTTCTATCCTTCTCTGTATTCTATCATACTCTTCCCGAATATTGCCATTTCCACGATTTTGTGTACGTCTTATTTCTCGATTATCATGATTGTTTTGCCTTATTGCCTCTTGAAACTCTTGTTCTTCCATTTCTGCCCTCAGCCTTTCTCTCTTGCAAGCTAAGCGTGCCTGTTCAGCATAATGTCTCTCTATTTCATTCTCAATAATTCTTTGATTTCTGACGTGCTCGCGTCCATGTAATATTCTTCTACCTTCTTCGTGATTTTCTTCACCATCTTTATTACCTTCATTTCTTTGATTTTCAATATTTCGTCTTCCATTTAAAGTTTCCCCATGTGGATCGTTATAATCATTATTTACTCTCTCTTCTCCCTGGCATTGCCCTCTATTTGGATTTTGCGTTTCTTCTTGTACATTTTCTCCATCATTTCTTATGAGGGGATTTCGCCTTGGAATTTCTCTAAATGATCTTTAACTTGATCTAGTTGTACTTCTTGATCTTCTTCTTTGTAACCTTAAATTCTCCATTCTCAACTCATGATTTTGTCTTGTTAAATTCGCACGTTCTACCGCCTCTAACCTTCTTTCTTCCTGTATTCTTTGCCCTAATCCCTCTGCTGTTTCATCTTCATCTTGATGAATCGACCCTTCTTCTACCTCCTGATTTCTTCCTACTCCATTTTCTTCTCTTAATTGTCGATTTGTTTCTTCTCCCATTGAATCCGATCTCCATGTATGCACGCTTACTCTATCATAATCCACTCTTCCATTTTGTACTGGTGTTGATTGGTTTGGTTGTTGAATTGGATTTTCCCTTTCATTCCTTGTTCTATTCCTCCTAGTTCTCATCCTTGAAGATTCTCCTAATACACTTGTTTCTTCACCTGCAAGTCTTTTACTTCTTCTCATTGTTGTTAGTGGTTCCGATGTATTTCTTCTCCTTCTTCCAGCCATTTCTTTAATTTCTCCAAATCTTCAAATTGTAATTAGATATTTTTGATCTTGAACTCCCCTTAGTCGGTGCCAAAATGTAGTAGCAGGATTTCCCACACTACACCCCTATTAAGATCCTATAGAAATCTAAGTGAAACTAGTTGAAGATTGAAGAATTAAACGACACTTTTATTATTTAGATCTCATAAATGTTTACAGAAAATATTCAAACTCAGAATTACAACTTTCTTTTCTGGAGTTTCTCTCTCCTCAAGATTTTCTCAACTCTAAAGAATACATCATACCCCTCTGGACTTACTTGAACCCTTTATATAGGAAATTACATAGTGGGTGACAGCTAAGTTTTCCCCTTCTTTCGTATATATTCTGCGATCTCATCGTGGTATTTGCAATATTAATCTTCGCCAACTTTTGTAATCCTCTTGAAACAACACTCTCATAACATGTCTCTTCAATCGTCAGCTATTATGAAGCTCACTTGTGACGCTCGTCAAATGTTGCTGAAGAATCCTTACGACACTCTCGTGAACAATGTCATTTATACTTATAGGAATATTTGACCTTCTCGTGAAAGCGTTGTTCTTACTACGAGAATATCATTGTGGCGATATTCTGGTACTACAGATGGATAAGGAAGACAAGATCGCCAGGTTGACTGAAGAGCTGAACAATGAGAAGGCGGCTTTACAGGCTTTGAAGGATGCAGAGGCGCAAAAATCTTTCTTTGTTGATTTTCTTTGATTTGCATGATCTCTTGAACTTATGAATTTCTGAGAGATGTGAGATTTTATTTTGGTTTTGATATCATTGTTTTGGATTGGTAGACGGTTAAGGATCTTTTTTTGGATTTGATAGAGATTTTCTTTGAAGAAATATGAACGGAATTTTTGATAAATTGCTGAATTTAAATACTGATTGCAAACGTTTTGGAGGAATTGAAATACAATGAAAGAAAATCCTAAAATTCCAAATCCAAACGTCATGCGTGCTCAAGTGTCCAGTACCTCGAATGCCCTATAATTTCAGATAAACACTTTAATCCAATTCTCATGGATTACTGGTAGGGTTCGTCCATCCGTGTTGATCAGTTTGTAATATCCTCCGATCATGGACTTAGCGATCATGAACAGTCCTTCCCAATTGGAGTTCCTTGCAGAATGGAGATCCCGTTTTGTTGCCTTGAGAACCAAATCTCCTTCTTTGAACTTGTTTGGCTTTGCAACCCGTGCCTTGAATATCTTCTGTTGATTTGGAATCCTTCGAGCGATGTGACTCCAGGGAAATGGCACATATGGACACTCGTGCAAAAGGGAGCATCCCTCATATTTCTTGTCATGTTTATCCGCATCTTCTACAATGAATCGCCTGATTGGATGATCAACTTGAAGAGGCTCTGGATTCATCCATTGGGTAAAATATTGCTGCGATGCAATGACCCACGTATAGCATTTTGCAATTTCTAAATCATTTGTGGAGGGAAGCCCTCGAACCAAATGAGCATATTTGAATACTGACAATATGGGCACATGAGAAGGAATAAGACTTGCCTGAGCGTGGAATCTCTTGACAAAAGCATTTGGATGCTTTCCAGAATTCTGTGCAAGTTCTATGAAGGCTTTGACCTCCTCTAGATATTCAAATGGTGAGATATCTTCCGTTTCTTCTTCTGAGTCAGAGGTTTCTTCAGCGGATGAAAGTACAACCAAAGGGGTTGGTGTAACTTTTCCATTGTGGATCCATGTGCGTCCAAGAATCATGTAATATCCAGGGTATTCCTGTATTATGTAAAATTTGGTCTCAGTACAGGTCGAACCTTTCACAACTTTGAGATTGATGAAGCCGTATGCATCCCTGATAATTCCTTCATGATCTCTGATTATTGCGGGAGCGTGATCAGCCTCATGTCGAGTAATCCGACAGCTCTAAGAGTCTTCAAAGGAATGATGTTGATAGCAGTTCCTGCATCAAAAAACGTCCTTTTGAATTCGTTTCCTTTGACATGTACTATGGTGAGCAGTCCCCAGTCATACATTTCTTTGTCAGTGGCTGAAGGTTCGGGAAGTATATGCAAGCGTTTTCCAGAAACTATATGATTCAAAGCCATAAACATATCTCCCCTTTGCGCCTTTGATAGATAAAGTAATTCGCAGATATGCTCTATTAATGACTGAACTGCTTCTTTGACTGGTGCTTCAGAAATAGAGAAAGTTATGACTGGGAGGGGATCTCTATGCACCCCTTCGGTTCCAAGATTAAGTTATCCTGACTTAACCTTCTCTTTGAATATGCGTTTCAAAGTTTTGCAAGCGCTGGTGGGGTGACCGATAAATCTATGGAATCGACAGTATCGAGGATTTTCTGTCGCCTCTTCGGCTGGTTCTTTCCTGACATATGGAAACTTGATTGCACCGTCTTGAATCCAGGCCTCCATCAATTCGATGACTTCTTCAATGGAGCAGGTAAAATCAGGTGCTTCCGGATCTTCTGCATGCTGGTGAGGAGCTTGTACGTCATCCTTCCTTTGTGTCTTTGAAGGGGTGGAAGAGGTATGCTTGCGTTGTGGTTCAGCCTTCCGTTTGCTCCCTTCTGCGATAACATTTGCAGAAGGTTGCAAGTTGTACTTCTTGTTGATTAGACGTCTGCTTCCTCGAGTGTCTCGCGCTTCTTCAGCCTTTGTAGATTTCGTTCTTTCTAATAGAGCGGGTGCAGTGGTTGTTGATCTCTTCGCGGCTTCGTGGAGCTCTGAGAAAGTTTGGAATCGAAGATTCTCCAGCAATTCTCTGTAGGCTGGGAGCATACCATTGACGTACAGTTCCACCAGTTGTTGCTCTGTGACATTTGGATCATGACAATCCAAGGCTTGGATCCTGAATCTTTTTACAAAGTCGTTGGGGTTTTCACCAACTCTTTGAAACATCTTTCCAAGGTCAGAGAGGGTGATTTGCTCTGACACGAAGAAGTATTTTCTGTAAAAGGCGTTAATCATTTCTCCCCAAGTATTCATGGTCCCTGGTGCGATATTGTTATACCAGGTGTATGCTCTTCCTTTCAAGGACTTTGAGAATTCCTTGAGGCGAACGACATGGTTATGTTCATGTTCTCCTAGAGCTTCAAGGAAGCGAGAGACATGTTCTCTAGCATTTCCGGTTCCATCATACAAGGTGAAAGTTGGAGAGGTATAACCTTTAGTAAGTGGAGTCCTTTGTGTAGCAGCAGGATAAGGGGGCTGGTGACGATGAACATGTGATAACTTGTCTTTTACATGATTCTCTAGAAGGCGCTCCAAGTCTTCTCGGGTGATTAAGCTTGATGACTCTTTTGCTGATGAATTGCATGTAGCTTTGTTGGTTTTATCATCGTTCACGGTGTGAATTGGAATTACCTCAGGGTCAGCAGCATCTGAGGATTTCTCCTTCTCTTTCCCTTTGTCTGGAGTTTTCTTTGACAGCTTTTCAGTAAGAGTCTTCAAGTAATCAAATAGCTTTTGTTGCGCTGCATCCATGTTCGTCTGATTCTTTGCAATAGTTTCTTGCGCTTTGATGAGGTCAGCGAGGACAGGTGGCGGATTTCCTTTGACTTCTTCGGGATGTCGGCCGAACAAAGGATGACCTTCCGCGTCGGCGTGAGGAGGAGTGATGTTACCACCATCAGTGTTAGTGGATGGAATAGTTTCCGGGATGTCTTCATTGTTGATAGTCCTAACAATATTTGCGTCGGGATTTGTGACCGATCCTGACCTAAGACCAACCATCTTGTAAAAATGAGATATTGGGGAAAAACGATTTTCTGGTTTTTGCGGAATTAAGGACGACCATGCGGAAGAGATTTCTTGAACCGAGCGAAATGTTTAACCTCACACAGATGCACCACTATGAAGGGGGTACTTTAAGTTCGAGAGACCAATATGTAGTACTCCGGCCTAAACCAAGAAAATGGCTGTTCCAGAGTAAATTCGGTCACAAGAGAGGATGTGTTAATCTGTAGGAGGGAAGCTGAGAAATGTGTGAGATCAATGATGATCTGAGATTTTAGGTGTGTTGTAATTTCAGCGTGAAAATGCTCTGAATGATTGAATCTTGCCTGATTGAGAGTAATTTCCGTGAGTTCGTGTAGACAAAAGAGCATTTATATGAACTTTGGTGAGAAATTTCTCGTTCAGAGGGTTGTTGTTCGAATGTTTGAAAACTCTTCGAATGTTGTTGTTTCAATCAGGATTCAGAGACATTATATAATTCCGGAGATGAAAACACCATGATCCCATAAAGTGTGATAGATTGCTGGAATCAAAGAGTGGGGAAGTGGGAAATCGTGTTAAACTAATTACTCATCGTGCGGAGACTTGGTTAATTTTCCACCTACTACTTTGCTGATTTTTTCAACTGATTGCACAACTTGCTCATATTCCATCGTGTGTTTGAACACACGTGTCGTAGACCGCCAGACCAAAACCCTAGTTGATATCCCCCCAAGTGACACAATTGATGTCTCGTGGTTAATTTAGTCAGTTTTTGATTTCATGACTTCGTGGGAAAATGAGTCCACGTATTTGCTGAGTTAAACATGATTTTGTAAAATGCTCTGCAACTCATGAATCGAACGTGTCTGATGAGACAGTGGTGGAATCCTCACGTTGAGGTGAGTGAGTGTTGCTCGATAATTTGTTGAATATTGATAGTTGAACCAATATTCCTTGATTTGAGTAAATATTGCTCATCTGAGCAAGTGTTTCTCGTTTGATGAATTATTGGCAGCGCTGGTAGTTAAACCGAGCATAATTAATAAGAATATTGATCATGATATCGTTGAAAAATTATTAGTGTTTGAATCTGGAATCATAATCCTTGGATTCAGAAACCCAAATTTGATCAATTGATGACCGATTGATGGTGTATTTGAAAATTAACCATGGAATGAAGGAGAACTAGCTTCATGGGACCGTGGATCAACCATGAAATTCTCATATGCTCACGTGAGCAAAAACCAATACCTCTTTGAAGATTTGGTGAGTTGTTGGAAGAATGATTAAATGCTGGTTTAATCATTTACTGAATTACTGCTGGGTTCAGCATTAAGTGATAAAACCTAATTAATTATTAAAATATGAGGGACCGACCAAGGGGTTATGAAACCGGTCCTGGGTGGTCATGGGATCAAAAGATGATCGCTCCGTCAAATTCTGAAATTATTCGGAGAGTTTAGGACCCAATACGCGCAATTGTGCAAATTAGGTCAGATTGTGAGAAACACTTGGGACTGGCTCATTGTGAACCAAAAAGCTAACCCTAGTCGGTCAAGGTAACATTCTTTTGTCATTGAGACGTCCGTGTTTCCGTCCTGAGAATTTTGATATTTTCTGGTGCTCATTTGAGAAAATATGACAAAATTAGGGTTTTCTGATAAAACCGTCAAAACTTCATCGGATGAAGGAAAATAATAAAAAAGTGAAAATATTATGGATTGTTGGACCAATCATGACCGTGGGAAAGGCTGGACGTCCAAGAGATCCATCCCACACGTTTTCCATAATTTTTGTAATATTTTTCATGATTTTAGCGAAATATGATAAAACGAAGGAGTTTTGCTAAAATTAAAGAGTTTTGTTGAAATCAAGGAGTTTCCATGAGATGAGGGAAACAAAAAAATCATAAACAATAAAAAAAAGGGACGTGCGGGCGTGTGGGACCGACTTGGAGCATGACTGGCCGGTCAGGGCCCGGTCCCGTGCGTTTTCCCTATTTTATGCATTATTTCATGATTTGAAGGAATTTTCATAATTTGAAAGAAATATCATGAAATCAAGGAATTTTCATGGGATTATGAAAACATGAAAAATATGCTAATAAAAGAGTGGGACGTGTGAGCCTTCTAGGGTTTGGCCGACCGTCTATGGCCCGTGCACACGAGTTTCCCTAATTTTTATTATTTTTCATGGGACCAAGGAAATATCATGAGATTAAGGAGTTTTCATGAAATTAGGGAAATAATAATAAAATAATGAGGAATCATGAGGTTAGGGGACTGCTAGGACCAAGGCATGGCCGGTTGGCCAATGGTCACGCCCATCACGTTTTTTCCCTAATTTTATATTATTTCCTCCGCACGAAGGAAGCACCGTGAAATTGAGGAGTTTCCTCAAAATAAAGGATATTCGTTCAAATGAAAGGGTTTTTCATAAACTCAGGGAAAACAACAAAAATATGATCAAAATATGAAACTGACGTGGGATTGACCACGGCACAGACAGCCGGTCAGTGGGTCCATGCTCCTAGCGCCTTGGTTAATTTTTATTTATTTGTTATTTTTCATCCTATTTTGCATAGGTTCATCGTTTTATCGTATTTTGAAATACTCGTTCGTGCAGTGGTTATTAATGTATCATTGTTGAATACACATGCACCATTTGAGACAGGGCTCGCTCAGAAGCGACTCACGATGCCGTGCGTCCAATATTTATTACTAATCCATGGATTTCTGCTGGGAAGGACCATGGATTGCGTAATTAAATATTTTGCGAAAATATTTGAATATTTTCATAAATTCTACGGATGAATCCAAGAATTTAAGTTTGAGACAGGGCTCGCTCAAAAGGCGGCTCTGATGCCCGTGCGTCTAATATTTATTACTAATCCATGGATTTCTGCTGGGAAGAACCATGGTTTGCGTAATGAAATATTTTGCGAAAATATTTGAATATTTTCAGAAATTCTGCGGATAAATCCAAGAATTTAAGTTTGAGACAGGGCTCGCTCGAAGGCGACTACGATGCCGTCGTCCAATATTTATTGCTAATCCATGGATTTCTGCTGGGAAGAACCAAGGTTTGCGTAATGAAATATTTTGCGGAAATATTTGAATATTTTCAGAAATTCTTCGGATGAATCCAAGAATTTAGGAATAATTAATTTATGACTTCATACTAGCAGAGCAAGATGTCTAAGAGCATTAATTATTATGATATGAACTTGCTGGAGCTTCATATATTTTACATAGACAGGGTAAACTCGTTGTTTGTATCCTGAAAATATCATCACTCTATACTAGCAGAGCAATTTGTTTGGGAGTTGTCCATCCCGTGATATAAATAATTACTGAAGTGCTCAGTACTATTTGTGAGATATGGCGTTGTCCAGCAGTGAGACTACATATCTATATGCACTCTGAGAGAAAATATTCTCAATCAGAGGATTCAATGAGAGACCCGTATCTCGATATTCACGTCTGATTGCTGGATCAGAGGTTTGTATAATTATGGGTTTACGATTTTAGCCTTTGTCTAAAATCCACCATCTACACCGTGAAACCCATGTTTGGTGATTTGATAGGATAATCAATCACGTAGTTCTTGGAAGTCAGATGAACCAATTCTAAACTTGTTTGGAAGTGTGGCAAATCGGTTCCAAGATTATAAATATGAAAAAGGATTTAAAAAGTAAAGATGTCGACATACTTTGAATATGTGCAGTAATTTTTACCTTTTATTGTTCAAAGATATTCCTTAATAGCTAAAGGAAAATCCCGGATCGAAATAAATTAAGAATCTTTTAATTAAGGTTTTTAGTTACAGAAAATAAAAATTTGTAATGTGCATTTATTAGTTGGAAGATTTTCTAAGAGATTTTCGATCAATATTTGGACAGTGCATTTCCAGGAATTATGAAAACCGAATTTGGAAATATTTTGCATATCTTGAGAATATATTCGGTTTTGGAAATTCCTTGGTGTCCAAACTTCCTTAATCTATAAATACTAAGTTTGTATTTCAAGAAAACTAATCCTCAAAGACAGCAAAACTACCTAGTTGTGTTGTTACTGGTAGAGACGCATATTCGGAGAGAAAAGTAACCTAATTAGGCGAAATCTCTTACGGCCGCTCAGTTTAAAGACTTCTTTAGGATTGAGAAGCTCTATTAGTACCATTGGTGGGAAATTAGATAATTGCGGTTTATTATTAGTTTTCGATTGATTTGATTGACTAATGGTTGTTGAAATTAGATTGCACCTAGTCTGTTTATGGTTGAGAATCTTCTCTTCTGATATAAGATTCACTCAAACTAGATCGAAGTTTCGACGGGGATCTTTAGACTGTTTGTAGATCTAAAGATGTCTTTTGATAATCCATTATTAACAGACTCCGTTCTGTGTGTGATTGATCACAAGAGATTCAAGTTGATTATGTGCAGGTGTTTATTGAAGATCTAAGAAGATTTGAAGACGAAGAAGATTTCTGATTTGGGTTCATAATCTTTGGTGTGCATAATACTTGTTTCGGTTAAAAAGGACCCAACTATAATCGGTTTATCTTTGTGATTGATTGGATTGATTAGTTGAGTAGATCAACATCAATACTCTTTTTTGTGATTAAAAGTATTGATTGCAAAATCTTGACAATTACTTTGGTAGTTGTTATTGGATAGATCAAAAGACCCGACAAAGGAGTTTATTGGGATAAACGGAAGAGCCTTTTGTCGAACTCATATCACTTGGTTGAAAAGAGTTGTTACTGAACATATTTGTTGTTCCTTTACTGTTTGGAATATGAACCAAAGAAATTGTTCCAAGTGCGTGACTTATTGCTAGTTGGAGGCGCATGGATACAGACGGAACTAGGTGAACTATAGTTTTAGTTTCTTGGTCTCAACTATACGAAGTTGATTTGATTTTGTATAGCGGCTTAATCCTGAGAGTATTCAATTCTGGACAAGGTCCCGGGGTTTTTCTGCATTTGTAATTTCTTCGTTAACAAAATCTTGTTGTGTATTTTACTTTTCTATTTCCGCAATTATAATTATTTAATTACAATTAGAAGTAAAATACACAAACATTAATTCCTATTTACTTGATAGCAATCTTATTTTGTTTGGTTAAGTTCGAACCTTTTATCAAGTAAACATACTTCATTTTTATATTGTCTCGATCTCGTATCCATAGATGATCACACGAAGTGTGAACCGATTAGTTGTATTGTCTCGACTCTGTCCATAGATTATCATTTTCGGAGAAAGGACTTATAGGTGGAAAAGTTTTAGATTGAGGTATATTTGGGTAACCCTCGTCTTTTCTGTAGTTGTAGGAATTCCCACAACACACCCCTTGTAATATCTTGATAATGATTTCTTGATCTAAACTCATTTGATATGAAAATGATGATTAAAATACTAAAATTGTAAATGGACGCACAGATTTTTACATGGTTCGATCAATTTTATCTACATCCATGATTCTTTACTATGATTGTTTAAATTTACAGTTGATTTACATTGATAATCTCCATTAATGGGTAGAGTTATAGATCTAGTTTTTGGGGAAGAAGATGATAAAGAAAAATACCTTCTCTCTCTCAAAAATATCTCTCTCTCTCTTACCAAAATTATCCCCCCTTTCTCTCTCCTGCTCTTCTTTTTATATAGGTGTTTACATAGTGGATGACAGTTCACATACAGCTCATAAACCCTCAAGCTCTGTTATGTTCCCTCAGGATCTGCTACATTCTAGCGAGCTCCCGCTACCTTCTCACGAGCTCCCGCTACGTTCTCGCGAGCGTTCTCTCCAACTACAAAATATTCACATCTATCTCGTTTTTTATGATGTCGTTGTCTATTACGTCATTCTTTGAATTATTCTGCGACGCTCGCAGTGTGTTGTTGAAGAAACTCGCAGAAATGTTGTTAATAATTTCGTAAGAATATTGCTGTGGCGATATTCTGATCCTACATCTTGCCTCTTTTTCCTTGAATATTGCTTGAAGAGCGATCTTAAAGGAAAAATCAGTTGTTGTAGTAGTCTTTGATCTTTGTTGATGAAGGGACGAGCGAAAGAATACTGGACTTGAAAAGTACGTACTTTCCTTTATTCTTTTGTGAAGTTCCAAAGCTTTGCGAAGTAAATAAGAAGTATCAACTCTTGAAGTATGCGAAGTATGAAGTATCCTTGAAGAAATATAAGAAGTATCCAATCCTCAAAATATAAGAAGTATCCGTCCTTGAATGAAAGTCATAAGTATTGCCTCTATTCATGCGAAATTATTACTTCATTTTTAGTGAAAATTCTTGTCCATTTTGGAAATGATTCTTGTCGAGAATATAAAGAACATGAAATGTTTTCTTGGTAATCCATAGTTGCCTCTATTCTTTATCCATGAAGGTAGAATCCTTGAAAAAATGTTGTATAAGCGAATTGTTTCTTTATTCTTATCTTGCCTCTATCTCATGTTCTGTTTTCTGACATATTCGGCAAAATTCTGGCACATTCTGCGAAATTATGAATAACCTGTGAATTTATGAATAGTGCTCCTGAAATAGTGCCGCGAAATTATGAATAGTGTTGCGAATTTATGAATAGTATTCCTGAGAGATTCTGAATATTTTATCTTGTCTCTCATTATCTTTCTCGCAATGAACAAATCTTTCCTGCGTTCTTAAAACAAAATAGTTAATGTTTGGGATTATTCTTATTGGTCTTATTTTGCCTTCCTAGTTAAAGGTCTTATTTTGCCAATTTTTTGTTTTGGCGACAAAATCGCAGGACGTCCTTACATTCGCATGCAAAGACCCATTGATCTTGTCTTCTCCGCGCTTTGTCAATTTCTCTGTGACAATATGACAGGCTTAAGTTTTCTTGCGAAGACAAAGCCCCATGACATTGCCGTCTTGCGATGAAATCGCAGGACGTCTTTACACTTTCATGTAAAAACCCATTGATCTCATCTTATCTTTTTCTCTTGGCTTTTTGCCTCTGTAACAATCTTCTTCTTAAGACACTTATCATCTCCCTAATGGAGGGTGCCGCCCTTATCTTCCCACTGGTTTCCCTTTCAAGGAGGCGTACATCGGCCATACAAGACTAGCTCCTCCCATCCGGTCTTAACAACAACCAGTTATTTTCGCAGCCTCTTATCCTTTATGCCTATATGGCTTATAGTTACGAGATTGCACCCTAAGTGGGGTTTTCTTCGGGCCGAGTGCATCATAGCCAAGACTTTCCAAGAATGGCCAGGGTAGTTTCGTAAGCCCCGGGCACCCTTGGCTCAACCGTGTACCTCGGCGCATTGGTCATACTCTACACCCCTTAGGAGAGACCCTCGGTCGTCCAACTAGGGTATAACCTTATATACATATAGTTGGAAATCCAAGGTACCTCTCCTGGATAGGTATCTCTCATGGAGATGGACCCCACCTCTCCATGACTCAGGTTCCAGCAACGGTATAACCTTATCCCTGAGCCATGCAAACAGATACCCCCTTATATGATGCACTTTAGGTCTTACATTTGCCTCTTGCGAAATTTTATTCGCGAACTAGGGTGTACGCCATAAAGGTTCGTCCCATTCTAATGTCTCTGCGAAATTTTATTCGCGTTTCTGCGAAATTTTTGCGTTTCTTTGTTCTTTCAATCTTTGATTCTCTTTTGTAATATTCATAAATTCTGCGAAATTATCGCACGTCTTCATTTTATTCTGTTTGATAAGTAGAATTTCTGCGAATTTATCGTATATTTCCATCCTTCATTCTTTCATTTCTTTACTCTTGCACTAGACCAATTGTGCTAACCCTCTCTCGCGAAATTTGTCTGCGAAGTAATCACCCACTTTCTTCTTATTATTGTCTTCCTCCTTTATATTCCATAAATATGCGAAAGATTCGCATGGTTTGTGAACTCAGGTCTTAAGAATTCGCACCCTCTTTCTTTAATCATGGCCATGTGAGCATCATCTTGGTCGCAATATGGGATACCATTGTAGCTTTACTTATTTCTTCGTTGTAGTTTAAAAATATGTTAAAAAGAAAAGGTTGGGGTGAGATTCGAACGCTAGTCATCAAAATCTTCCTTCACTCTATGGACCATCTGTGCTAGGATTAATTTGTGTTGGTGGGGTGAGCTTCGTACAAGTTATTCACTTGTCCTCGTCCCTTGTATAGTTATTATCTTCGTCCTTTCTTCATTTTCTCCTGTTTCTTTAGTTATCAAAATCTGATCATTGTCTTTTATTTGTTCATCTCATGAGTCCATAATTTCTTCGGCTCCGAGTGTGCTATTCTTCTTCCTGTTCATTGTCTTTTATCTGTTCTTCGCTGGAATAATTGATGGAGCAACTTTTAACTCTTTTGGGATATCTGTTGATGTATTTTTGTCGTAAATACTCTTTTATTCCTTTTTCTGCAACTTTCTTTCATTTTTGGATTTTGATGCGGCTTGAACATCTTCACCTCTGTGTTCCCGGCTGCTGAATGATGTAGACTTTTCTTCGCAAATGTAGATTTTCTGAGAAAACGGAAATTTGTAATTTTGCGACAATGTAGACTTTCCTTCGTTGTCCCAATATTGGCCTGGCTTCTCCGGTTTTCTGATGAAGCTTATGTCTGTTCTTCAAAGTTTACCTCATTTAACTTTGCCTACTATCGTATACAGTTTAATCATCTTTCTTTCTTCTTGTATAACGTTGCCGTTTTCCATGTTTGATGTGATCTCTTTCATTATTCTATCCTTGGAAGTTGAAGTTGTTATCACCTTTGGCTTGATATTATTTTGGCTTCATGTGCTGCGAACTTAAGAAGATTTATTTTTTCTTGTACTTCTTTGTCTTTGGTGCACTAGTGCAAAAACGATAATTAAGAGCTCTTCGCTAGTTGCTGCTATTGCTTCGCATGGTAGGTTAGAGCTGTCACTTCGTAGTGCCGATTGCTACCTGTATTTGGTGTTCATTTTTTCACATAACAACTCTCTACAATCTCTCCGCGCTTGATTAATGATGATTTTCTTGCGAAGTGGTTGTTCATCTTGTTAAAATGAAATTTCATTTTGTTTGCGAAATTTCATTTTCTTTGCGAAACTTCATTTTGTTCATTGAAATTAACACATAAATTTTTCCTCCTGGTTGTTCATTTTGTTTTCCCGTTAAGCATACTATGTCATCAATGGTCCCACTGAGCATTCATTTCCTTATTTATTTACTCTGTTGCTTATTGAAGTCGTTCGCTGACCTTGTTTTGTCTTCGCTGGTAGTTCAATGGATTCCTTGTCGTTTGATAATTTCTTCCCTATTCCGAGTATTTATTTAGGAAGTTTAGTTCTTCCAATTAATCCTCTTCTTGTCAGTTAATTGGTAACTCATTTCAGCTTACCATTTCTTCGCAGCTGCACAATTTTTTCGCAGGAACAATCTGATTTTCTTTGTCTTTGCTTGAATCTCCTTTGCAGAAATATTCCTACGCAAAGCTGATTTTTTCGCAACACTATAACTTTAATTTTATATGGGGTTTCTCCTTAGAAGTCTTCGTTGGAATTGATACCTTCGCTGGAGTTGCGAATGAAATGAATTGTTAATGCTCATTTCGTTGGTTACCACAAAGTCCGTGGCTGAGTTCGTTTCTTGTTCTTTGTTCGTTTATAATGGAAACTGGTCCCATAAGATTTCCTCTTAACATCAATAGTAGTTAGTTGTTTACTTTACTTGCGAAGTGGAGAAATGACAAAAAAGAACTTGTGTTGATTGTAATTCTGCGTAATCTTTTCCTGTCTTTGAATTAGTTTCTTCTCAAGATATTGTTGTTACTCCATTCCCTACTGTCGTAAGCTTCAAATTTGGTACTTTCTTGTACTTCCACTCTATTTCTTCGCAGAAGTCTTTCTTTATTTAATCTTCGCCAGGAAGACATGCTTTGACGAGTAATCACATGAACTGAATTTTCACCAATAATTTTATCACTGGAGTAATTCATTTCTTCCTCCATCATTAACAAATCAACTATTGCTCTTGAAACTGCGCCTAATATTTCCCATTTATCATTGGCGAGATTGAAATTTCTTTCAATTTTAAGCGAGTATATTGTATCTTTCTTCTCTTTTCCTTCTTTTATTTTCTTCAACAATTTGCTTTTTCTCCTGAACATGGAAATCTTCCACTGAAACTTTAGTTTCCTTCCCTGAATTTCGTAAATCCAAAAAGATTTTTTGCCTAACTTTAGTTTTCTTCCCTAAAGTTGTTGATGATGTTTACTCCCTGGAAGTGTAATTTCTTCCATGAAATTTCCATTTTTTCCCCGAAACTTTATAGATCTAAAAATAAATATGAACAGTAGTTGATCTTCATGGAAACTTCTTGAATCAACAAATCACAGGAAGGATAAATCCTTTACTCGTCCCTGTTTCTAGCGCCAAAATGTAGTTGCAGGAATTCCCACAACACACCCCTTGTAATATCTTGATAATGATTTCTTGATCTAAACTCATTTGATATGAAAATGATGATTAAAATACTAAAATTGTAAATGGACGCACAAATTTTTACATGGTTCGATCAATTTGATCTACATCCATGATTCTTCACTATGATTGTTTAAATTTACATTTGATTTACATTGATAATCTCCATTAATGGGTAGAGTTCTAGATCTATTTTCTGGGGAAGAAGATAATAAAGAAAAATACTTTCTCTCTCTAAAAAATATCTCTCTCTCTTACCAAAATTATCCCCCCTTTCTCTCTCCTGCTCTTCTCTTTATATAGGTGTTTACATAGTGGATGACAGCTCATAAACCCTCAAGCTCTGCTATGTTCTCTCAGGATCTGCTACATTCTAGCGAGCTCCCTCTATATTCTCGTGAGCTCCCGCTACGTTCTAGTGAGCGTTCTCTCCAACTATAAAATCTTCACATCTATCTCGTGTTTTATGCTGTCGTTGTATATTACGTCATTCTTTGAATTATTCAGCGACGCTCGTAGTGTGTTGTTGAAGAAACTCGCAGAAATGTTGTTAATAATTTCGTAAGAATATTACTGTGGCGATATTCTGATTCCACATCTTCAATTGGTATCAGAGCAGGCAAACACGAACAGATTTAACAATCTATGTTTGGCGCGATCCAACCTATAAGATATGAGTCATAATAAGAAAAGCAAAGATAAACTTATGAAGAACTCAGTTAACATATGTCAAGATAATGAGAATAATATCTCAGAGAAGGTCAATGGAAATTGGTCCCATAAGTCTTTACAAAAATAAAAGAAAAAGTCTATGACTAATAACTTGATTGCGAATCAGGTTCCTGATCAGAAAATAATGAATTCGAAACTCAAAAATGTTTTGGATCCGACTCCAATATCTAGTGAAAAATCGTCTGAAAAGAGATTAGATTCACTAGCCTGCCCAAGTTCTGAATTTCGTAAAGTGTTAGAAAGATTCTTCAAACATGTAGAAAACTTTTCAGAAAAGGGAAAAACCATTGACAGTCTAGACGATGTCTTAGAACTTATTGTTCAAATAAATGTAAGAATTTGTGAAGGAAAGCGAGAAACACTCAGTCTTCAAAATAATCTGATAGATTATGAGGAACAAAAATTGGCTCTATGCAACATAGTTCATCAACAGACTACAGAGTGTGAAATTATTACTCAACCGCTGGAGCATTCACAAATAAGGAATAAGATTCTTATTGGAGATCTTCTTATAGAGACATATCGAAAGGTATATCTACACAAGTGTTTAGAAAAACATTTCCAATAAGGAATGGATACCTTAAGAGGACATATAGAATGTCTTGAACAAAAGACATCAGTACTATGTCGGATAGCAAATCTAGACCACACGGGTTCAAGTTCAAGGAACATACCATCCTGGGCACAAGATGTAATCAAGGATATAGCATCTCGCAATATTCCCGATGAAGAGGATGGGTTCAAAACCCACACAAGGGATCATGATAATGTCCCTAAAAGTAAGAAGGAAGAAATTCCTCAAAAGGAATTAAGTGAGGGAAATCCTCACCTCAATGCTTAATTGCGTTGAAATGTGCATCGTTATAATGCCCAATCTTCTGATTTAAGGAAGCACATATATCTGGGGCAATCTGTATCCTGTCAATAATCTCTTATTCAACATAGAGAGTTTACACAATTTACCTGAAGATGCATAATTTGTCTCCATGTGTAGAAATGTTGTCTTGCAAACAACTTGTGTAAAACAGGATAAGTTTCCTATCTAAAAGTATCTCTTGATACTGATCTAGAAGATAATTTCTTTTCGAAGAAAGATGAGAATCAGTAACACATAAGTTGCAAAAATCCTTTCAAATCTTGTCAAAATTATTTATTTAAGGCTGACATCTATGTTTGGTATATTTTAAAGGTATTTCAAGTATATGTACTCAACGTGTCTGAGAACTTATGCTAAAGGATGTATTCTCAAACCAGATCTCAAGCAAATCTTCTGAAAGCCTTAAGTGGAATGACTTCTAAGGAAACTGTTCATCTTGATGATACCTTCAAGACATCTGGTTGTGAAGATATAGAAAATGAAAAGGAAGATGTGACTCATCTCCTTGTCCAAAATAGTTTGGAGGCTAAGATTGATATTCTCAATCTATGACAAGTCCTCCTCAGTACTATTGAAACTTATCATACACAGGCAGCACTACTAAGAACGGTTATTCGTAACCAAAGAAAGCTGATTAAACTTGGAATCGGTAATAGGGAGTATGCTCAAAATATTAATCGAAAGGTTAATGTTTTAGCATGTGAACATAATCAAGGTACTGTATGCAGAATCCGAGATATCAGTCGTGATGTTGTAGATGAAGATCCTGAAAAGTTCGAGGACATTGAAGATGATCTTTAATAAACTGTTTAAAGATCTGTCAGAGAGAAAAATAGACATCGGTTTTTGATTTCTTTCAATAATTGTGGTTAGTCTATTATGAATAAAACTATTAGTTTATAATTTTTCTTGTAATATCATGTGCTTGAATGCTTTATATTATTGCTATGTATGTTTATGCGATGTTTGATTTCGTTTTTCATAACCTTGATATTCGATCTCATAATGTATGAATCCTTATGGTTTGGGTGACTTTTTTGTTTAGCAGTATTAAGTTCTAGCCCATGTATGTAGGCTTTATCAAAGGATCATGAGGGGTTCTGATTGAAATAATATGTGAAAAAGTCATAATATGTTGAATCGTTTGGTTAAGCATAAAAGCATATTGATGTAATTATAAATTGTTGTAGAAAGTGGTTGTAAAAGTTCGTTCAAAGACTTGTAGAGATTGATTTTAGACTTAATACTAGAAAATATATACAAAATACTGTCACGATATCGAGAGGTACTGAGACTCAAGATTCCACCAATTCTTATATTCATGTGGTTCAACTATCAATTCCAAAAAATTATAGCTCATAACATAATAAATATTGACTCTTTATTCTTTGCCAAGGTAGATTTTATAAAAGATTGAATGTAAATCACAAGCATGACGTATCAAAAATACTAAGACCAAGCATACGTCATCAAACAAAATCACAATCAATTAAGAAAAATCATAAAATGATTAAAATAGTGCAAAAGTCATAAAGGAATTAAATAGATTTACCACACGCATAGAGAATGGCTTCCTCCGTCGTCCCAGTGTTGGGGTTTAGCTCCTCATATTATTAAAGTGCTCAGAATAGTTGTTCATAGCTCAAATAGGTGAAGAACAAGAGAAAACTAATAATTCTGGAAGTTTGCAATGGTGTATGTGCGTTATAGACTTACTGTTACAAACTGTTACAGAGACTTAACTGAAAAATTATTGCAATGTGACTGTTGTAAATAGAGAATGAAAAGATGACAGTTCCTGGATGTTACACAGAAACTGTGATCGTTTCTTCTTCTTCTTCCTTCTATGATGATCAAAAACACCTCTGCAATTCTCTATTCTCTCTGCAACTACTCCAAATGTCCCCCAAGGTCTCGACATCCTCTATTGGATCCTAACACCCTATATATACTGGACAGAGCAATTAAATCCCTGGAATACCTTCCAAATCTCCGTTTGCCTTTCACCGGAAGTTATAGCAATTTTCTCTCCAAATATTTCTTTAGGCATTTTCTACTTCACAAATATAGCGTACGACCTAGAATAGAGATGATACTTCCCCTGTTATTCACAAAACCTTCCAACAATACCCGAGAAAGAATAACTATATTTTCTTTCCTTTTTCCTTTGCTGCTTCACACGTCTTTGGATGTGTTTGGAATTTCCTAGATTCTCTCCAAAATTAACATAAACAAATCTAAGAGAATATTTTCTCGTATCTCCCTAATATACAAACAAAAAGAATCCCGAGAAATTCTTCTTCCCCTGTTTTCCAAATCGAGAAGAAATCTTCCCTTTTTCATCGAGTCTGAAGCATTACCAACCCTGTTTAACCTTGTTAACTCCGTACCAATCCAAGTCCATGTCAAATCCCGACTTAAACTCGTCCAAAATCTTCTTCAGAAGTACGCAACTCTGTTCTTATTATTCCCGCCAAAAATCCAGTTCTTGAAATGTGAAGAAGGGGGTGCCCCTATCCCTGATGGGGTGCCGATAGCCTTGGGGTGGAAATAGTAGCTCCAGGGTGCAAATAGAGATAGATTCCCATTATCACTAAGGTACACCTTATCCAAACTGAGAGTCCGAACAGTAGGTTTCCTCCGGGTGCAAATTTTTGAGTCGATTTCTCCGAAAACGCTTATCGCCCAAAAATACCTACAAACACATAAAACACCATAATAAGAACAAAAACGGGTACTAACAATAGAAAATCGAGATAAAAATAGACTCATAAATGCGTCTATCACATATATGTTTCGGGGTTTTCAACTTTTGCATTGCATAAGTTAAAACCGGTTTTTAACCTTTCTCTGGTAAAGGTTGGTTGTTGTTGTTCTTTTGTCTTGTAAGAGGATGACAACATAGTGATATTTTGGTATCAATTCTCCCTGGGAAGATGCAAACATTAATGGATAAGAGGATGCGGAATTTGAGGTAACAACTTTGTTAGTTAATCATTTTCCTGTTTAAGAAAAGCCTGGTTTTATTGCACATATTTATTGCTTTTGCTTAACAAAATTTCGGTACAATTGATGTTGTATTCCATTATTTGTGTATGGATGTGTGTGTGATTCAATTTGAAAAGGCGAGGGTACCCAAAATATACCTCAAGCTATATCTTTTACTTCCTATAAGTCCTTTCCCCGAAAGTGATTGTCTATGGACTGAGTCGAGATAATACAACAAATCGGTTCACACTTTGTGTGATCGTCTATGGATACGAGATCGAGACAATATAACAACAAAGTGTGTTTACTTGATACAAAGGTTCGGACTTAACCAAACTCAATAGGATTCACGTATCAAGTAAATAGGAATTAACGTTTGTGCAATTTACTTTAATTATAATATAACAATTATAATACGAAAATATAAAGTAAATGACACATCAAGATTTTGTTAACGAGGAAACCGTAAATGCAGAAAAACCTAGGGACCTAGTCCAGAATTGAATACTCTCAGGATTAAGCCGCTATAAAAATAAGACAACTTCGTATAGTTGAGACCAATCAACTAAACATATAGTTCACCTAGTTCCTTCTGTATTCCCACGCCTCCAACCTGTAAACAAGTCACGTACTTGGACCAATTCCTTTGGTTCGTATTCCAAACAGTAAAGGAACAACAAATCTGTTTGGTATCAACTCTCTTCAACCAAGTGATATGAGTTGCGCAAAGGTTCCCTTGTTTATCTTAACATAAACTCCTTTGCCAGGTTCCAAGATCTATCTTATGTTCAACCACCCAAAGTTAATCGTTAAGATTAAGCCAACAACACTCTTCAACCAAGTGATATGTGTTGATGCCGATCTTCCTCAATTAATCAATCCAATCTACCACAAGGATAAACCGATTATTAATTGGACCCTCTTTTTCCCAAACAAGTATTGTGCACACCAAAGATTATAAAAACACCAAGTAAGAAATCTTCAATATCTTATTTGTCTTCAAATCTTCTTAGATCTTCAATAAACACTTGCACAAAATCACTTGAATCTCTTGTGATCAATCACACACAGAACATAGTCTGTTAATAATGGATTATCACGAGATCGTCTTTAGATCTAACAACATTCTAAAGATCCTTGTCGAAACCTTGAACTAGTTTAAGTGAATCTTATATCAGAAGAAAATATTCTCAAGCATAAACAAACTAGGTGCAATCAAAGTTCAACCACCGTTAGTCAATCAAATCAATACGAAAACTAAAGATAACCCGCAATATCTAGTTTCCCACCAATGGGTCGCGCTAGAGCTTCTCAATCCCAAAGAAGACTTTAAATTGAGCGGCCGTAAAATATTTCACCTAATTAGATTACTCTCCTCTCTAATAGGCGGCTTCACCAGTAACAAAGACAAAAGAGTAAGTCTAGGTTACGCAGGATTAGTTTGCTAGAAATGCAAACTAAAAGTATTTATAGACAAGGAAGTTTGGACACCAAGGAATTTCCAAATCCGAAAATATTCTCAAGATATTTTTCATTACTCCACCAAATTCGGTTTTCATAATTCCTGTGAATGCACTGTCCAAAAATAATGATCGAAATCTCCTTGGAAAATCTTTAATTAGCAAATGCACATTACAAATTCTTATTTTCCATATATAATTAAAAACCTTAATTAAAAAGATTCTAAACTTATTTAAATTCGATCTTGGGACTTACTTCTTTCTTAGACTTTAAGGAATATCTTTGAACAAAATAGAATAAGCATTAATGCACCGTGTTCAAAGAGTGACGACATCTTACTCTTACAAGTCGTTACCATGCTTGCTCACTTGAAACCGATTTACCACACTTTCAAACAAGTTTAGAATTGGTTCATCTGACTTTCAAGAACTATGTGATTGATCAAGTTCCACTCAATCACAACTCATGGGTGTACGGTTCTACCAAAACAAGTTTCGGTTCTACCTCCATTTGAGTATTGTGCATAGTTACATTAGATTACCAAAGATACGGCTGACTAGGTACTAGGATCGGTTCCCCACATATATTTGGTATCTAACTTGTATGCACTGCACATGTCCATAGGATTGGTTCCCCCTTCCCAAAAACTTGTTGCACAAGTTCATAAGATTGGTTCCCCTTTATTCCATAAACCTCGCTGCACCTCATACAAGGATCAGTTTCCCTTGTGATGCACTGCGCCTCTTACTAGGATCGGTTCCCCTCTTCCCAGTTATAAGTTCAGATATACACAACCCGATCATACCCCAGGTGATCACTTAAGATCGGTTTCACTAATAAAAGTCATACCAATACATAAGTCAGGCCTCATTTGAATAGTTTTACCAAGAACACAAACAAGTCATGAGAGGTTATACTAATCACACGTATTGGTCGTTCATAAGATATGCAATGAAGAACAAACCCAATAATGCCTGGAAAATTCCTTTTCGGTTCACAACATATATCTTGAACTTACTTCCTTTGAACACATGTAAACATTTTTCCCTAGGATGAAATCCTCACCTCATACCCATACATAATCACAATAGCATTCATACGGTTATGTTGATGTCTTATATACAAAGTTTAATGGTTAAGCAAGAAACTTCATATTGTATTCCTTAATATTATGTCTATCTAGAGTGTTCATGCTTCGCAGTTTTATGTTTTTAATATGCACGACTTGAAAGATACGTTAGGGAATGAAACAGTTCAAGTCAAATATCACTAACCTCAAGTGGAAGGATGATGTTGTCGTTGTAGCTCCGCACTTCTTCACTTCTCAAGTCTTCGCAATACTTGTAATGTCTCACCCTAATACTTTCAAGCTAATCTATACGAAGTTGACTCTAGTACATTTAAACCAAGCAACTCTTAAATGAGTTTTTCTTCACTAAAATATGACAACCAAACTTGACATACCAACGCTTGGTGGGTTCAACCGAGCAATGCTCTAACAATCTCCCCCTTTGTCAATTTTAGTGACAAAACTCTTACAATCATATGGATAAACAAATTTCAATTATACGCTTGATTCCCGAAGCACATAACCTGCATTCATTCAATCCTCAAAAATGCAACAGCTGCACTATAATAACAAAGCTTATACTCCCCATAAAGGTGAGCTACGTAGATTTTCAATCCGCACATCTTTGTTATCCCATTCATATGATATGTTACTCCCCGTTAGTCTATGCTTTTCCTCATTCGTTAGATAAACGTTCAAGCACCATTGTCATATTCCCTAGTGACACCACCCAACCATAAATTGATACCAGCATCACTTGTTTACTCCATATATTTCTCCCCCTTTTTGTCACAAAAATGACAAGGAAAAGAACAAATATTGGACAACATGAAAAGGATCTTACAAATCTCAAAATAGACTTGCAACCTGTTGAGTCAAGCACGAGGGTTTTACACACCATTTTTTATATCCAATATCAAAACCGAAACTACAAGTAATTACGTTTTGATATGTTATCATGGAAATAATTGCCCGAAGCAATTTTCCCAATTAGTTTAGCAAACCAAAAATCAACTAAGCAACTTAGTTTCTTTGCTAAACCGATTGTATAAATACAACCGCTTCATTCGCTAATACCAAAACAAAGATAAACTCCATTTTTCTCACCAGGTTCTAATTATCCATATAACTTAGACCTTTAGATTTTAAACAAGCCAAATACTAGGTTAGTTAACTAGCATTTCCTTGTTTAGGCTTTCGGATAGACTTGAATAACTGAAACCTCCACTTTGATAAGTCTAACTAAGATCAGAATTAACTTAGATTAGCTTATCCGTAATCGAATTGAACTAAATAACTATTCCCGTCAACATATTCATTCGTTAAGCCATAAATAATTCATACACTCCAATAAATAAACTTGCATAATTATTCACCTCAACCGGATATAATAGAAACAACATATAAAAACCATAGTTTCACTATTGCACCGAAATTTTGTAAGCTTAAACAATTGATACTACACAATAAAGCAAAATAACAATTATTTTACTTAACTGGAAGCAATTGAATTAACATAGACATTAAAGCACCACAATTGCACCAAATTTTGTAAGCCTAAACTATTGATATCACACAACAAAGCAAGATAACAAAAGTTTTACTTAATCGGAAACAATTGAATCACACAAAGATCCATACATTCATAATGGGATAATGATAGGGTGTAGAATTCATCTTATTTAATATCTATTGGTTATGCTTTCTTTGCTATTTTTCGTGTGAATTATGTATTTTACGTGTATTTTTGAGTTATTAGGTATTCTGGAATCACACGGAGAAAAGAAGAAGAAATCATCCAAAATTGAAACAAAGGGCAAATCTGTCATTTCAAGGGAGAATACTATCTGTAGCCCAGTCAATGTTAAGGGGCAACTCTGTTTTGGAGGATTATTAAAGACAGACTAGCTGTGGTTAAGGGGCTGCCATATGGCTAGCCCTTATCAGAAGTAACCATTTATTAAAGGCACCCACTGGGGTGTCCCTTATCTAATGAATGGGGTGGTCCCTATCCCTGGGGCATAACAATCCAACTTACTACATAAATCCCAAAATCGAGAGACCATATTTCTCTATTTTATTTTGCATCTGAGAAAGAAGAATGAGTATCAGGGTTTTGAATCTGGATTGAGGATACATCAAGGAATATGACTTGTAGTCGGATTTCAAAAGTTCAAAGACAGGTTTGCAGTGCTTTTTCTGTTGATATTGATGTATTCTTGATGAAACGGGTTTGTGTTGGTGTTCATGGAGGCAACTGAGTTGAGAGAAGAAATTGGAGATATGGGTTGTCTGTTGAATGGGATTTCGTCGAACTACAGAATGGGTTTGTAATGATTCAGATAGAGAAGATATTGCCGCTGATTTTCATGAGGTTACTCTGAGTTCTGAGAAGAAATTGATTGGGTTTGTTGTCTGTCAGGGGTTGATGGGGTTTGAGCTCGACTTACAACTATTGAAACAACAGGGAAAAGAAGGTGGTTATCTGCTGTTGATGGCAGTAAGGAGATGATGGTTGCAGAAATAGGTTTGTGGCTGTAGATCGAGTTGGTTGTTGTTGTGGAGATGAGAGGATGAATTTGAGTTGATATTGAAGTTAGGTTTCGAAGGAATTGGGGGTTTTGCTTCCGGTTTTTGTGAGCTAATGGTTCTGTGAGTGATTGAAGGGGTTAACTGAAGTGGGTTGAACTCGATTCAGGATTGGATCGATTGAATAAGATAATAAACCTGTTGCTGTTTTTAATCTGAAAATGGGTGAAGTTATGATTGAATGTATATGAAATGGAAATAGATGTATGTTAGGAATGACGCAGGTATAGAGCTGAAAAAGAGGCCGGAACTTGGCCTGGGAATGTCAGAAAACAAACGAAACTCTGTCGGATTTTCTACTCTGGCGAGTCGACTCACTACCGGCGGTTACCGAGTCAGGTGATCCGATGAACGATCCATCCATAATTCATCTGAATAAGACCCAGTCAGTTAGCTGATTAGGGAGCTGACTCAGCGACTGAAGCTTGACCTTGACTTCTCTGACTAATGAAGACCGTTACATCTAACGGTGCCTGAACAGAATATTCCATAGTCGGGGAAAAAGATTCTGCTGCCGGCGGTTTCGGATTCCGGCCTATTTCCGTCCAAAAACCCAGTTTTCCAGCGAGCCGAAAGTTGCAGATTTTTGTGTGAATTTCTCTAATGGGATGTGAAGGCTTGGACTTGGAAAGAGGAGATGGAAGAATTGGGAAAGGCTTGGACTTGGAAATTGAATTGCTAAAGGAAAGGGATTCTATTCCTTGGAAGATATGGAGAACATTGAAGCCTATAAATAGAGAAGTTCTCTACTTTTCTATAAACACTTACACACACTTTTGTGCACATCTTTTGCACACCTCTACACACACAACACTTCTCTTTTCTTTATTCTTTGTGTGAACTCCTTAATATGAGTAACTAATTTTATTGATTGAGGATGAATTCCTAGTTCTTAACATATGATTTGAGTTTTTGTTTCAATTCTATCTTGACGTTTTCACATGATTATCGTTTGTTTTTGATAATAAGAATGTTTATGATTGATTGATAGGTTGTTTAGGATGCATACTAAATTGATTTGTTAATTTGATCTAAAGCTAGTGAAAGTTAGGGGATAAGTAATCGTTTCTTGACTCTTTACACAAGTAGAAAACACGAGACCTTGCGGAGGGATTCCGTGGAGAAATTGTGTGTGAAAACAATGCTAGATAGTGGACCAAGCGAACCGAGTCTAACTACTAGTACTAAACCTAAGTTCATAAATCTTAATGCGTTCGGGGAATTACATCTTGTAAACGAACCTCAAGGTGATTCTTTTGAATAGAATTTGATAACTAAGCGGACATGTTACTCAGTGAAATAAGGAATTTTGGGGTTAGCTAAGAAAACCTGCTATCCTACGGTTGGTGATAATCTGTGACTAACAAAAAGTGGAAAAGAACATAACTTGAATCATTGTTTTGCAACGAAGAAGGATTCCTTGATCTAATCTCTCTTATTGATTTCCTTTATCTTTTTAATTGCTTTATTTATTTTCCTTTTCTTATAAAATCTAAAACCAAAACCCCCATTTTGTGACATTATAAGACAACTAAAACCTCTTGCTCCTTGTGGGAACGATCTTGACTACCCTATATTACTTGTTAATTAGGTAGTAAAATAAAAATTAATTTGTTGTGGTTACGACACGCATCAAATTTTGGCGCCGTTACCGGGGAGAAGCAGGCGGTTTTAGTTGTTTTCTTTTTAATTTTTTCTTTATTCTTGCTTTGTTGGATTCTTTATCATATCTAACTTAGTTTTTGAGAATTTGTTTTTTCAGGTACCGGTTTTCCATGCATGGTGGAAAAGAGCAAGCATATTACAACAATTAATACGGGTTTCAACCTTAACATTATGGCAACTTCCAACCATCCTTAGGATACCATCAAAACCAATCTTTTGTCTATGATCAATATCCTACGGAACCTTATGGATACTCTCATACATATCAACAACCTTGTAATGGGTATGTAAGTCAAGCACCAAGGTGGGATAAATCTACTTCTAATTGGCTTCATTCGAGTTGTATGCAGATTATCAATGAATTGCAAGACTTGCGATAATAAATAGACCGTGAAAGAAAGAACGTCGCACAAACCAATTTATGCAACACTTTTTATTACCCGACTCCGGATCATAGTTATGATCATTCACCCATTCAAAGGGAAGAGTCATGGGAAAGAGAACCTATTGTAGACAACGGTGGTAAGCGTGTGAACGTCCGGAAACTTGCACAAAAATTATACAAATTGGAAGATGATGGAGACTCGGAAGAGCTTGTCGCAGAAATTAGTAAGACCACTCATATGGAACTTAAACGACGTCTAGATAAAGGTAATGAAACCGATGACGATTCTTATTATGGTAAGTCTGAAAATGAAGATGATTGTGTTGAAAAGGACCAACCTTTGGAGAATTTTGATGACGCTAGTGTAGATTACCCGAGCCTTGATCTTAATAATGATCAATCACCTATTCAAGAGGTAGAGCTTGAGGAAGATGCATTTAGTTCTTGGAAAAAATTCCTTAGGGAAAGATATGAGTCCGCGGAAGTGTATGAGTGTTGCAACAATGAGGAAGTTATTCCAACTCCGGATCATAATAACGATCCTTCGCCTATTCAAAAGGAAGAGATTGGGTGTGACTTTCCTATTGTTATAAACGGTGTAACACCCTCACAGGAAGATCTTACAATTTACACCGAAGAAGATTTTATGAGAGAGGAATGGCCTGATTCCGATGATGAAGATGTTGAATAGGTGATGCTTGATAATGGAACCGAATTGAATGATATTGTGGAAGACCCAATTGAACTTGCCGATGATTATGATGATGTCGAGACTTTAGTTAAGGTAGAAAATGATGAAGAATGGTTGCAAGGTTTGATAGAGGACCACGATATGCAAGAGGTAAGTAATTCACTTGAATTTTTTAAGGATGAGGAGGATACCGTAATACAAGAAATTGTGCAAGGTTTGTCTAGCCCTTTGCATATTGATTCTTCTCCTTTACCTTTTATTGGTTTGAATGTATGTGCTTCGAAAGTATTTTTGAATGACTTTGTTTCTCGATATCCACCATTGGAAACACTTGATGCTAACACCATGCAGGTTTGCCAAGAGGAAACCACGGAAGTTCCCAAATTCTATGTTCTTTATACACTTCCGGGTGTGGACAAGAATAAGTGTGGGGGAAATTTCTATCGGGCGATAATTTCACTATTATTTTCTTATGCTAACATTTGTATGAAGATATTGTGTGCAAAACAAGTACTATGGGAGGATACCCAAATTTTCCGATTATTAGTATATAGGGAGTGAATCTTACAAGAGCCAAATCGGGCCATCGACTTTAAAACAAGCGCTTAATGGGAGGCAACCCATAGGTTTTGTATTTCTTATCCTTTTGCTTTTTATTTTTCTTGTTCCATATCATGTTAGGATTTCCCACCTTGACTTTGCTAGGAGGATTCAATTACATTGAGGACAATGTAAGGTTTAAGTGTGGGGGAGTGGTTAAGCATATTTTAAAAAAAAAAAAATTTGCATAAAACTTTCAACTTTTAGAGATTTTAGAGTCACTAGCATACTTCTAGGTATGTTTACATAGAGAATTCTGACCGACATAACTGAACTTGGAAGTGTTAGGGAACTACGTTCGGATTTCTTGCTTGTTAGAGTGTTAAATAATGGATTTAATCATGCCGGTGATGCAAATTAGGAGCAGAGAAGAATGCATTATTAGAGTTGCTGATCAATCATTAGTGGAAACTACCCATTTTTATATCATGTGAGGCACTGACCAAAAATTCTTTCTTTACTAAAGAGCTTCTTTTGAGTGTGTGTCACCGTACGTTAATTCCGGGTAGAATGGTAAGATACCCAACTTCACACCAATTTTCAGCACTATTTTTGATCTCTTGAGTGCTAATTTTTGTCAATCATGAGGGTGACGTCTATGGATGAAAGCCTCCTTCTTGTAGTTCGATTTGCAGTTAGCACCATTCTCTCAACAACGGGTCCATAGAAACACTTTCATCAACAACAAGGGAGCGACATCAAAATCTACAAGGAAAGTTGAAGGCGTTTGAGGTTTACAAACAATGGAACAAGAAAAGAGCAAATTTCATATTCAAGTAAAGCAACATACAATGAGCAGATTTCTTACATATGTGTTGAAGACTTACAATATAATGAGCGGAATTTTATATCAAAGTTGAAAATTTATTTACAAGAGTGAAGAAAAGCAAAAGGTGAGACTTATTGAAATTTATGGTTTTGAGACGATACAAGTTGTGAAGAATCAAGCGGTAAAGTACTTTTCCACGGCCATGGTTGCTTTATTTTTCACTTGGTTTTGTATTTTGTTTCTCTTGTCTTAAAAAAAAAGTATAAAAAAATTAAAAAATATGAGACAAGAGATATATCTATTATTGTTTTTGTTTTTATTGAATAAGCCGTGGGGAAGGAAAATCTATAAGGAAGTTTCAAGCAACAAGGATTTTAAGGAAAAAGGTTACAAATTTTCAAGGATCTATGAAGTTCAAGTGTTTATCATCAATAGTTAAAGACGAAGACCAAGAAGATGAAGACGAGAAGCGGAAGACGTTTCTATTGGATGCCATGAGAGTGGTGTTATCATAATTGGCAATCGGATGTGAAGGTAAGTAAGTAATCTCATCCTAGATAATAGCGGTTGATTTCCTTTCTTAGAGATCATCAGAAAAATGGTTTTTCAAAATGTTAAAAGATGTGGGTTTTTCAAAATTTCGGAAGATGTCCTTCCCACCTTTCAACGTGTTGCAGGAATTCTCTCTTCATTCCTACCTGCGCACATGTGAGACCCATAAAAAAGCCATATTTTTGAGTGCAATTATCATAAAACCCTTTTTGGTGAGGCAGAAGTCGAGGCGAAATGCCTATTGATCGTTTCTCAAACACGTGTTCTCTCATTATGGTACGGTGATTTCTCACACAACATTTAAGAATGAGAATATGTTCTTTAGTATTTCTAACTTTTTATTACTAGCATGCAGAAACTCTATTTCCTCATAACTCTTTGGATGCTTGGGACGCTAGAACGCTTTGAAGTTGTAAGTTTTAGTTTGATTTGCTCGAGGACTAGCAAAGTCTAAGTGTGGGGGAATTTGATAGGGTGTAGAATGCATCTTATTTAATATCTATTGGTTATGCTTTCTTTGCTATTTTTCGTGTGTTTTTGAGTTATTAGGTATTCTGGAGTCACACGGAGAAAAGAAGAAGAAATCATCCAAAATTGAAACAAAGGGCAAATCTATCATTTCAAGGGAGAATACTATCTGTAGCCCAGTCAATGTTAAGGGGCAACTATGTTTTGGAGGATTATTAAAGACGGACTAGATGTGGTTAAGGGGATGCCATATGGCTAGCCCTTATCAGAAGTAACCATTTATTAAAGGCACCCACTGGGGTATTCCTTATCTAATGAATGGGGTGGTCCCTATCACTGGGGCGTAACAATCCAACTTACTACATAAATCCCTAAATCGAGAGACCATATTTCTCTCTTTTATTTTTGCATCTGAGAAAGAAGAATGAGCATTAGGGTTCTGAATCTGGATTGAGGATACAGCAAGGAATATGACTTATAGTCGGATTTCAAAAGTTCAAAGACAGATCTGGATTGAGGATACAGCAAGGAATATGACTTATAGTCGGATTTCAAAAGTTCAAAGACAGATCAGAAGATTTGATGGTTGATTAAACGAGGAAACAGTGATGAGCATGGATTTGCAGTGCTTTTTCTATTAATATTGATGGATTCGTGATGAAACGGGTTTGTGTTGGTGTTCATGGAGGCAATTGAGTTGAGAGAATAAATTGGAGATATGGGTTGTCTGTTGAATGGGATTTCGTCGAACTACAGAATGGGTTTGTAATGATTCACTTTTGTGCACATTTTTTGATGGAGAAGATATTGCATATGATTTGAGTTTTTGCTGATTTTCATGAGGTTACTACTAAATTGATTTGAGTTTGAAAGAGAAGAAATTGATTTGGTTTTTTTTTCTGTCAGATAAACACATCAATTGTACCAACAATTTCTTTTAAGCAAAAGCAATATGTATATCAAATAAAAATAGGCTTTCTTAAAACACTTTTCTTAAAACACTTTTCTTAAAACACTTTTCTTAAAACAAGCTTTAAAACACTTTTCTTAAAACACTTTTCTTAAAACACTTTTCTTAAAACACTTTTCTTAAAACAAGAAAACAATTAACTAACAAAATTGTTACCTCAATTTCGCATCCAACTTCTCCAAATATGATTCCATCGCTTTCTTCTTCCGGGAGAATTGATATCGAAATACCATCATGTTTCCATTCTCATGCCAAAACAAAAGAATAACAATAACCAACCTTTTGATCGGTTGTCAGCCGATCAAAAATAATTCACTTCCTCACTCAACTAAATATAAATATAGTATTTTATAAGAAAGAGTTCGTATCCACAGAAAGGCGATTATTGTTATGCAATTTTCAGATTCTTAAGTAACCAAAATAACCAAGAGTGTGTTTTCTTTTTATCAAAGTAATAAAACTAAATAAAGCAAATCAAATAAATGGAATAATCAATATAGAGAAGATATTGGTCACGGGATATAGTATCATTCACAAACATGTATTTTTCATCAATGACTAGAATTGGTAATTTAATCTCGCAATTATTAAAATTCCTAGGATATCTTGATCGCAAGAGTATCCCGTTTATTTCCTGATTTTATCACAAACAACATTAAAAGATGTTATTGTGAAATCTACTTAAAAATCAACCTAAAGTGTAAAAGCACAATTAAGTTTAACTCCCTAAGAGCAATAAGTTCTATGAAATAAGACTAATCAATGCAAATAAACGTGTAAAAGCACTAATTCGTTTTAACAAAGGTTATGATTCATATGTGATTAAAAAGATGTATCACTACAAGTAATAATCACAAGATGCCACTAGAAATTAGAGATAACAACTTTTACGTATTGAAAACCCTAATATAGCCATAGAGATGAAACAAATCCAATTGATTCCGGACTCAACCAAACTAGCATTCAAATCATATGATAGTAAAAATAATGAATCATTAACGATAAAATTGAGACAAAACTATTTCATAGAATCAAATAACATGCTTGAAGAAATCAACTTTATCCCATAACCAATAATTGTATTTAGTTACTTATATTAATGGAGTTCATCATCATAATAATCAAAGAAAGAAGATGAAACATAAAAGAAAACAAACCCTAGAAATATAGTTTTCCAAAACTCTAAGAAGAAGAAGAATAAAATTGTGATATCCCAAAAGTTGTAGAAAGCTTCCTTTTTATAGCTCTTCTTGTTTCAAAATTAGGTATAGTCTTCAAAGGTCCAATAGATAGAATTCCTCAAGCCCATGTGTGAGAAAACCCGTGAAGAAAATCTGCCCCCAAAAGTGGCCACCGGAAAACTGGGTTTTCCGCCGGAAGTTGGCCGGGAAGCTTGCCGGAATCCGGCACCAGAAAATATCTCAGGTGACCGGCAAAGTCCACCCGGTCACCAGTCATAGTCAGTCAACTCGGTCATGCTCACTGAGTAAATGTGAGTCAGGGTCTCAGCTCAGCTGTCATAAGTTAGAATTAAAATCAGCTAGCTGAGTCGTCTAACTGAGCTGATTGGTCTTGCCTAGGCAATTGCACTGACCTGATTTTGTGTTACACAATCATTGTGTTGTAGCATTGATATCCAACCAAGATGGCCCTTTAGTTCTGCAACCAATCCTCCTTCCCTGTTGTAGCTTCTCCACTTACAACTCCAGTTCCATCCATCACTGCACAATAGCGCATTCCTCCCAACCCGTTGTTCCTAAACATTCATCTATTGCAATACCTCAAGAGGACTTCAGTTCTTGATTTTTAGGCCACAAACACCTCTCACCTCCTTTACTTACTGATATTACGAATTTAATCCCATTCTGCTTCATCATTGATTCATTGTACTAGCAACAGCTCCATAACCACCAATACTCACTCATATCTGCTCCGCTTTTCCAGTTGGTGTTGAAAACACCACTTAGCCGCTGTCGTACAACCAATCTAGCCAGTGCAATCACACCACCAGCCATTGATGTATCCTCTAGAACTACAGCTCCAATTCTTTCATCTTTGTCACTCAACATCAGTATCACTCACTATCAACGGCTCCTACTTCTCATGTATCCCTGCAACTAAGTCACATCTCTGTAACCAGTTTCAGCAGCAACATTTGCTTCTCTTCAAGGCACCACCAAATCAACCTGCACTTGCACCAACAATTCATCTCTTCTTAATTTCTTATTGAGTTCCTTCATTCCAGCTGCGCCCAAATCACAATTACTGCCACAATTCATTCAGCAGCCATTTCATTGTAACCCTTGCATCCACCAGCTGTAACTGCACCAGTTTTCAGCTGCGAGTCACCACCAATCTGATTCACAAACCAGCACCCTAGTTGTTGCAAAAATACCACTAGTCACATATCAAACCCAGTAGCAGCTCCACTTCTTGACCTAGCTCTAGCACATACAACCACTACCATTTTCAGCTCAGCCACATGCTAACACTGCAAACCAAATCCACCAGTGCCTATCCATTTCTGCAAGCATGTTGCACCAGAACCCATTATCACAACACACAATCTGAACTGCTATATGTACCTGTCCTAAAACATTCATCTATTATCCATTTCATTCTCTTGCACTCCAGCTTCAACTGCAACTCAGATCAAACCATCAATCCTGTACATTTATAGCTCCATTTCAAATCCCAAACAACCATCCACCATCTCCACAACACTAACTTCATTCCTTCATCTGCAGTTTCTCAAGGATACCAATAGATACCCATTCTTATACCTTCCATCAAACCCTGGTTTACTATTCCATGACTGCAACATTGAATCACTATCTCAGCTTCAATCTTTCAATCTGGTAATCTCTTGACAAACCCATCTTTTCTGATCAAATTCATCCCAATTGCACATAACCACACAAACTTATCACCAGAACCTAGCTTCTGTAGCTTCCACCTTCTCAAATCCATCATAATTTCAAACCAAAACTGACATCAAATTCACACCCCGCTTTAGATCATGACCAATTATTCCACCACTCGAACCCTAATTCTTTCTCAGTTCACAACCCCTTCATTCCTAACTTCAATCACCTCAAATCTTCAACTCATAGCTTCAATTTCAAACATCACAAAAACCCTAGTTTTTGTTTCTTCACAATCACAACACCAACATCAGTCATACCCTTTTATAAATTAGAACAAACCCATTGCAGCAAATTCACAGACCCTTGAATCTTCATCTCAGATGCAATTTCTTCACTGATTCAACCCCAATTACTATTTTATCTACCCTGCCAACTTGATTACAACTTCCATAAACCCATCGACCTAAAACTTCAGTTGCATCTATCATCTCCTCTCCATTCCATCACTCTCCATTCTCTCTAATCAACTGAAAATTCAAGATAAACCCCATATGAATCTTCTCTCTCACAGCATCAACAATTCTATCCCGGTTTAACTGATGTCTTCTCAATATGTTTCTTAATAGGATCCTCAGCAAAAACCCATCAAACCCTAACTCAAAATTTCTTGAATTCTTCTTAGATTCTTCACTGGATCTGTAAGCTCTCTGTGCCGCCATCCTCACTTCTCTCTGAGTTTGAGAATAATGATTAATAGATCATTTTCTCTGAAATCCAGGGTTAGGTAATAGCTAGCTCTGCTATTTACACCCAGCTGTAGTGGTTAAGGGATAACCAGCTCAAACATGGCTTGTCGGTTCCTTAGAACTGACATGCCTATTTTCTTTCTTGCTCAACCGTAGCTAGCTTCGCTCGCTTGTGAATCAGTCCTTTGTGCTTCTTTTCGCTCCAAATGGACGCTCATTTCTTCTCTTGAATTCTTCCACCAACAGCAGCCGTCCTTTACTTCTTATATCCACTTCTTTCCTTCAATTATATTCATCACTAAAGTTGTCATGCTTTTCAGACAAAGAATATGCATCACTAAAGCCGATATACTTTTCAGACAGAGATAAAGAAATAAAAGCAAATAATAAGAAATAATCCGCCTCCAACAGCCATTGCACATGAGATGAGGCTTTCGTACTGTTTCTTCTTATTTTGTTCCAAATGACTCCAAAGTACCTAAATACTCAAAAGCAAACATAAGATACATAATTTACAAGAAAACTCGCAAAGAAAGCATAAACTATAGATAAATATCAAGGTGTTTTAGACACCTATCAAATTCCCCCACACTTAGATTGTGCTAGTCCTCGAGCAAATCAAACAAAATAATTATAAAACATACATACAACTACGTCTCATCGAGGCTACGGTCACTTTTAGCATAAATAACAAGCCTTTGAACCCCTAGGTGTCCCTAGTGGACGAGTTTTAGTCTCGTGAAGGTTTTCAAGAGGTCTGCCTACAAAACCTATATTTCCAACTCTGTCTATTTGTGACCAATCAATGAACGAATCCAAAATGACTACAGGAGGAGGTACCTTGATGCAAATTCAATTCATGTATAAGTAAATAAATCTCTAATTAGATAGTCAAACAAACCACAATACTTGGAATCTAACTAACCACAATCACAATGAAAAGATTAAGAAGATGGATAAAGAGGTAAATGTTGGCGAATATTAACAAGTGATCGGTGTTTCCCATATCTGTCTGAAGGTCACCACCAAGATGAACATATGCATCCTATTGGATTGAGCTACTGGTCTGAATTCTAGTGTCAACACATTGGCATATACAAAGGAACCAGTGATCAACAATCTTAATTATACATCAACTCAACCGGCATATATAAGGGAACTAGGAGTCGACTTTATTCATCAATAATAATATTTTATTTATTTTCTTTTCCTTTCCTTTCCTTTCCTTTCCTTTTTCTTTTTCACTTTTCACTTTTTTTTTCTTTAGACAGCATGATTAGATCTTTTGGATCTAAACGCATGCTTCTTGTCAGCAGATTACATGATAGTTCCCTTGGATCCTGCATTCCACGCTTGTTTAGGCGACGGAGACAGAGAGAACATATACGTATTGCTATCCAAGTGTCATTTTTATTCCGTTTGGTCTAATTGGTCGGTCTCTCTTCTTCTTCTTTATTTTTTATCTTTTTTTTTAGCAACTCAATCACTCTATTTCATCCTAGAAGTAATAACAAGTCGATGTTTAGTGACCCACCAAAGCACTTAGAGAACAAAAGATAAATATGGAAAAATAAAAATAGAATGTGATATGGTGATATTCCGAGATATGGTAACAACTATCATGTTATTTATAATTTCTGAGCTATGTCCGTCTTTTAGTTAATTGGTTCCTCAACTCCTGCAATCAAAATGGTTCCACTCACTAATGGTAGTGTCATCCTAAAGGCACAAGTTTTTAGATTTCGGAGTTAATAAAGCACAATTTTTTTTCTTAGTTTTCTATTTTTCTGATTTTTTTTTCTTAAAAGGCATAAAACAAACTACACAAATATATAAATGCTCCCCCACACTTAAACTTTACATTGTCCTCAATGTAAAATTGAATCGTCCAAAGAAAGTTCAAGGTGGGAAATTCCGCAAATGATATGAAAAAACAAAGAAAATAAAGATAAAAGCAAATCCTTAAAAATAAAAAGATAAAGATAAAGATACAAAGCCGGTGGGTTTCCTCCCACTAAGCGCTTGGTTTAAAGTCGTCATCCCGACTTGCTCCGTGTTTGCTAAGACTTCTACAGAGGGAGTACTTCCACAAAGTTCACACATTCCACAACTTCGGAAGTAAAGTTCTCATAATATGGTTTCAGCCGGTGTCCATTCACTTTAAACTCCTTTCTTGTAGCTATGCTACGAATTTCTACTGCACCATGATAAAACACATTAGTAACAATAAAAGGTCCAATCCAACGTGTCCTTAATTTACCCGGAAATAATTGCAACCGAGAATTAAACAAAAGCACTTTCTGCCCAACACAAAATTGTTTTCTAGAAATCATAGAATCATGAAATTCCTTAGTTTTCTCCTTGTAAATGCGAGAGATTTCAAATGCATCATTGCGAAGCTCTTCGATCTCTTGGAGTTGCAACTTTCTTTGTTTTCCAGCACCATCTAGCTCCATATTTCATTGCTTAATAGCCCAAAATGCCTTATGTTCAATCTCAACGGGTAGGTGACAAGGTTTACCATACACAATCCTAAAGGGAGACATCCCAATAGGTGTCTTGTATGCGGTTCTATAAGCCCACAAAGCATCATTAAGTCGCATGCTCCAATATTTCCTTGTTGGATTCACCGTCTTCTCTAGAATGTATTTCACCTCTCGGTTAGACACCTCGGCTTGTCAATTGGTTTGGGGATGATAAGGTGTTGCATGATAAGCACGTTAATGCTATATTTTATACCCATATTTATATTAGCTAGGACTCGATATTTGGGCTAACAACACTATTTTAGTGCTTTTGTAGAAAGTACAAGGAAATCCATTCACAAAGAATAAAATGGCTAAAATAAGAGATTTTGTGTCGTTTGCGACATATAACACATTATAGCACGGCACCAGAAAGAAGCAGCGCTCAATCAACTGGTGGCTGTCAAGAGGCACGTGAGTTCCACCGGAAGCTAAAGAAAACTCATTTTTTTGCCGCATGTGTACCATTTGGAGTCAAGAGACAGCGGGACGTGGCTACTCATTCACCACATCTTGTCTCTCATATCAAAACAGAATTTCTATCAACGAACAGGTCTTGAGGGTTCCCATGGTGTCGATTGTTAATGCGAAGAAGAATCTGGGGGTTTTACATGGTTCAGTTGAAGGAAATGTGTGGTTGACTGTTGAATAAAAATGGATAAGGAAGTAGTTAATGCTTAATGGCAATGGGTTGATGCTAATGACAAAGTTAAGAATGGTAACAACTCTTTTATGAGAATGGATGGACTGTGTACTTGAATGGAGGATCGACAGTGGTGTTGTAGCATGTAAACACACTTCAGAAGATGGAGAAGAGAAGTTTGATGTCGCCTGAATTTGGCAAGCTGGTGATGAAGGGATAACTGGTGGTGATTGACTGACGATGGGATTGTTTTGTTGGTGTTGATTAATAATGCAGCTTGAGATAGATCCACTTTGGAGGCAGTAGTGGTTTAGCTTCTAGACTCATATCTAGGCTGAACTCAAAAAGTGATGCTTCCAGCCATGAGTTGGATGGTTTTTGTGCTCGAGTGGAGGAAGATGCTTACGAAGTCGAGCATTAGAGATGGTGGCTGTACATAGAACTGCAGATGTAAAATGGAAGAACTAGGTGATCAACTGCCAAGGTGTTGAGCCGAACTGGTGCTGAGAAGAGAGTAAGCAATCTGTGTCCGGTATGACGATGCTGCGGTTGTTGAATTAAAGGAAATTGGTGTTGTGAGAACGATAAACCAGTGGTGACGATTTTCAAGTCCTTACAGCAGATGGGTTGTTGGTTTTAATAATAGTGATTGTGAATGCATAAAAGACGATGGAAAATGGAGTGAGTTCGATTATTGGTGGTGTAAGTACACTTATGTATCTCCCTCACCACGTGTACTAGCAAGCCCACGTGGAGGCCACGTCATGAAGGTGAATGGTACATAGAGGGATCCAAGGATCTAGGTGATGGGCCACATGTCGATATCAACAGTCGAAGATGAAGGAACATCAACGAAAGGTATACCCACTTAACACCAATGAGCTACTCGGCAGCACTTTATCTTATCTCGAGATGAGATGTAATCAGCGGCTGGGGAAGGCCCAACTGACACAGACATGACAAGGAAAGACTGACACCGCCTGGCGTGGACTGGACCGCCCCAACCACTCGCATTTAGTGATGCTCAGAGGGCACGCAACAGCTAACTAACGAAGGAGACGGAGATTGGTCAGCGTGATGATCTTAGAAAGCATAGAAACCGCGGGATGACAAAGAGGTCCGCGGACTATGCACAAAACACAAGAAGATAAGATTACAATAGCACTTTTCCAAGGGACCCACTTAGATGAGCTATATATATGTCCCTTCCTAATATGTTGTGGGGGGTCGAACAATTGGGGAGAGAGAGGGAAGAATAGAGAAACAAGGGAAGAGTAAGTATGAGCGTTAACCTTCGGGTTCCATGATCACCCAAAGTCTTTCGACTATTCTTGTAATCTTTTACCACATAGTGAATAACCCTCAGGCCTGTGGATGTAGGCCTTAGAGCTGAACCACATAAATCTTTGTCTCATTTACATTTCGTATTAATCTACCCTAATATTCGTATGCATCTCTTAGATCTGTCGTTATGAATGTTGAGGAGATCATGACAAACCCTCGGGGTTTGGAATCAATGAATCAACATCTATCCCAGCATCTCACACTATATTCGTACTTTAATGCATGCACTCTGTACATGCGAAGATTGGTTGTGGACACGTTGATGCCTACGTGATTTGCGTGTTCACAATTTGGCGCTAGAAATAGGGACTCTTGTCCCGGTAAAAAGATTTATCTTTTCCTGTGATTTTATAGCCTCTATAGCAAAAACTTTACTTAGAATATAGACGGATCCGCGTTTTAGACTTATTTTTCGCACACATCTATATTCTTTGTATCTTCTACTCACAGATCTGGGCCTTTTACGACTTTTAAATAGCAGATCTGTGTTTTGAGCTATTTTTCGCACGTATTTATGACCAATGTATTTTCTACCAACAGATCTGGGCGTTTTATAACCTCTAACCGACGGATCTATGTTTTAACTATTTTTTCATACGTATTTTCTACCAATCAATCTGAGTCTCATAACAACCCCTGGACCTCATTATCTCAATTGATTCCGCACATCTACCTATGTTTTTCATACTATTTGCAAGACCAGTAGTTTGAATATACTCTTTGCCGCTAGAAATCTAGCTTATGGATGCCATGAACTAACAGCTAACCCGTGGATCTTTTGTCTCGGTTTACCTCCATGCTCTCTCTGCAGAATATTACAATGGAAAAGAATAAGGATATAGGGAAATCAAAGGTACCTTCAAAAGATACGCCTATGACTATGCCAATAGTAACAAGGAGCAAACAGACAGGCGAAAGACTCATATCCGGGGGCAAGACGCATAATGGAGCGCAAGGAGCATTACTCTTAAAGGCGAGCATCATTGCAATGGAAGCCCAGAAGGATGCGGCGGCAAAAGCTGCTATACCTAGTGTAGTAGCTTCTCAAGCGGCCGTTTTCAAAGTGACAAATACAACCAGACCTACAGATCCCTGAGAAGCAGCAGCAGGCTCGGTAATCCAGGACCCTCCTTACGGGATGTCGCCGACCAATGGACAAAATGCACAACTGCAAGCAGGATACCAAGGGATTATCGAACCGGTTGTACAGCTAGTGGAAGAAATCAATACCGCAGCCCCCGATGAACAAGCTCAATTACAGACAGGAACGCCAAGTCAAGAATCAAACCAGTCTGCGCAAATATGGGCGGAGCTAGAAGGGCTAAAGAGGAATCAGAAGACATACGCGGACGTGATGGCCTTACTAGCCCAAGAGAACCAGCAGTTGAGAGAAAAGATCCTCCAAAACGCGGAGCTAGGGAATCAGCAAGACGAGGCTAACTCTGCGACACAGAATAGAGACCAGAGAGCGGTCCTCGAAAGCGTCCCCGCGGCAGGTAAACAAAGAAGAATACCCAGAAGAGGTGCGCGTAACAGCAGGAGGTCTGACCCAGACTATCATCCAGAGACCTCAGACTACTACGATGAAGATGAGGCCACATTGCCGCAACCTGCGAAGAAGGCGCAGTCTGCCATTCAAGACGAGCACTATTTGGAAATGGAGAGTCTTCGTGCAGAGATGCTAGCAGAAATCAACCAAATCAAGACCAGGCAAGGATGTGGAAGACTAGAACAGGTTATGAAAGAGGCCAGCACTACTCCCCTAGCGCACCAGTTGGCTACGGCTGCTATTCCGCAAAAATGTCCGGTCCCATCCTTCGAATATTATGACGGGTCCGTGGATCCCGCTGCCCATCTACGATATTACAACAGGGTAATGGCCAGATGGGACTACGATGAAGCTATACTGTGCAGATATTTCCCTTCAAGCCTGAAAGGATCCGCACTATCCTGGTTTGATAACCTCAAGCCAGGGTCCATTGATTCATATGATTGGCTCACCGAAAAATTCTTGGCCACCAACATGTACAACAAGGTTGTGAACACATGAATGGACAAGCTCTTCTCACTTGCAATCAAGTACAAGGAATCCATTCGAGAATACACGGATAGGTGCACAAGATATGTCAAGCCATAGGACAGGTGGATCCCGTGGTGAGTATTAACTGTTACAAATGGGGACTGGACAGGATGAGCCCATTGTTTGTCGAAATCCACGGTATCATCCCCGCCACAGAAGGAGATTTGAGGATAATCATCGAAAAACATGCGAGGTTGGAAGAAATTCAACGGGAGAACCCGAGAGCGCAGGCTCAACGACCCCCACGGACCAATTCCGCGGAACAAGCAAGCGGATCAAGAGGTTACCAAAGGGATCCGAAAGACGACCACAAAAGGAGTGGTAGAAGGTTCGAAGATCAAGTCTACGCGAAACTCAATACCAGCTACTCACGCATCTTAAAGGAGATCAAGGACCGCAAAAACTTAGACTGGCCTTGGTCTAAGGGGAAACAACCATCGGCTTCAGAAAAGTCCAAAGAGTACTGTGAGTTCCACTGCTTCAACGGACACCCAACAGAGAAGTGCAAAAATCTCAAGATAGTGATACAAAAGCTGATAGATGCAGGGGATCTCAAGAAATATGTCGAAAAGGGTGGAACGGAAGACAGAGCCAAATGCAGCAAACAAGTCCAATTACCAGAAGGCAACCATATAGTGAATACCATATCCTTCTCAGAAAGCAAAGAACCAACCCTAACTGCACAGATAGGGAAAAGATTGAGGAAACAATTTGAAGACTATTGTGAGCTTTACAATCTAGAAGCGAAAGAGGTGGAAGATCACGAAGAATGGATGGAAGCACCCCTAACCTTCGAAATAGAGGATATTGAGGATGACATGGAAGACCAAAACGATCCTTTGATCCTCACCTTGCCTGTTGCAGGATGCAACATAAAGAAAATCCTCATCGATGGAGGGAGCTCCGTAAATGTCCTGTTTTACGATACCTTCAAACGTATGGAGCTTAATGACGAACAACTCTCGACCTCACACCACACCATTCACGGGTTTAATGGTATAGCTACGAAGCCTCTCGGGGATATTGTTTTGCAGGTGGATGCAGGTCCCATGAAAGTGGACACTCGTTTCAGTGTGGTAGACGCACCTTCACCCTACAATGCCATTATTGGACGGAGATGGGTCCACAAGCTTAAGGGAGTCGCAGCCACCTACCATCAATGCCTCAGGTTTCCTACCCCCCTAGGAGTAATGGAGATCAAGGGTGATCAAGCTTCCGCAAAGTAATGCCAGGCAATGCAAATGCAACTCAACAATGAAGAAGGCGAGAAAAGAAGAACCCGTAGGGCTCAAAATAAAGCAATATCAAAGGACAAAGCCATCGATGAATACCTGGAAGAAATCTCAGGGAAAACCTTATCCAAGGAGCATCCCGTTGGGAACGCGGAAGCATCAACATCAACTGCTAGCCAGGACGACCTTGAGAACGAACATCCCAAACCTGCCAAATAGCAATTAAAGAAAGTTCCTCACTTTGGGGAACCAAAACCCACATTCACATCCTTGGAGGCGGTGAAGGAAGTTAACATCGGGACAGAGGAGAGCCCAAAGAAGATCAAAATAGGAACTCTAATGGATGAAGAACGCGAAGCCTCTCTGGTGAAACTTCTTAAGGAGTACGCGGACATCTTCGCGTGGAAACTGTCTGACATGCCCGGAATAGATCCGAAGATCGTACAGCACGAGCTGCGCATCAAACCTGGCACACCCCCGGTAAGACAAAAGGTGCGAAAGGTATCCACGGAGTATCACAAAGCAGTGGATGCGGAGCTGCGAAATCTATTGGAGGCTGGTTTCATAAAAGAAGTCAAATATCCTACTTGGATTTCTAAAATGGTGATTGTACCAAAGAAGAATGGCGGAGTCAGAATCTGCATCGACTTCACCAAATTGAACAAAGCATGCCCCAAGGACAGTTACCCACTACCTAGCATTGATCAACTAGTCGACGCAGTAGAAGGATACTAAGAGCAATCGTTCATGGACGGGTATGCCGGGTACAATCAGCTATTCTTAGCAGAAGAAGATCAGCAACACACGGCATTTTACACACCCCACGGCCTCTATTGCTACGTAAGGATGCCTTTCGGACTCCGGAACGCAGGAGCAACATACCAAAGGATGGTCGATGCTATTTTTAAGCCGTGGATTGGTGGAACTTTAGAAGTATACGTTGATGATATGCTCGTAAAGAGCAGACTCAAGAAGAACCATCACCAAGACCTGAGGGACATCTTCGAAGCTATGAGGGAGCACAACATGAAAGTAAACCCAGAGAAGTGCACCTTCGGAGTAACATCTGGAAAATTCCTCGGATACCTGGTGACAAAAAGGGGCACTGAGGTAGATCCCGCAAGAATCCGAGCCATAGTGGACATGCCATCCCCAAAGAACCTAAAAGAAGTACAAAAGCTCAACGGATCCATAACAGCTTTGGGAAGGTTCATCTCGAGATCCTCTGACAAATGCAAATTCTTTTTCAACATACTAAAGAAGAGAACGAAGTTTGAATGGACTGCAGAATGCGAAGAAGCCTTCCTAGGCATCAAAAAGTACCTAGCGGAGATCCCTATCCTTCAGAAACCGGACCCTGACGAAGTCTTGGCATTATACATCACAGCAACAGATGATGCGGTAAGCGCAGTACTTGTCAGGACCCACACGAAGGAGGAACATCCAATCTACTCTGTCAGCAAAACCTTGAACTCCACAGAAAGAAACTACACAAGAATTGAACAACTGATTTTAGCCATCGTATGGTCCACCGTGAAGCTGAGGACGTACTTCTTGATGCATGACATACGTATCCCATGTCGAGCACCCTTAGAAGCCATCCTTAAAGGGGAAGGAAAGGTAGGACGCATAGAAAAATGGAGCACATACCTCGACCAATTCAACATCCACTATGAGCTTCAACACTCTCAGAAATCCCAAGTACTCGCGGACTTCCTAGCAGACCTACCTCTGGACAACGAAGAAGAAGTGCGCATACAAGGATGGAGAGCCGCGGGCACCCCAGATATTGAAAAGCAAAAGTATCGAAACGACATTCTTGAGCCAGTGAGCCCACGGCAATGGGAAGTCTTCGTAGACGGATCCAAAAATAGAGAGGGAGCGGGGTTAGGCATCGTTATCACCACACCCACAGGGGATAGGGTCGTGCACGCATTCAGATTGGAATTCGAAGACCATACAAATAATATCATAGAATACAAAGGAGTGGTCCACGCCCTCCGCTTGATAATAGAGATGGGGATACAAGAAGTACGATTGACAAGTGACTCCCAGCTAATCATCCGACATATAGGCTACGAGTACAACGTGTACGACGAGACACTAATGGCATACATGGCTTTGGTACAAACGTTGGTTTCCCAAATACCAAAAATCAAGTTCCGACATCTGCGTAGGAAGGAACTCAGGCACGCAGATGCCTTGGCTTATGTTTCGGCCATGCTCAAGAACAAAGATGTCAAAGCAATCAAGGTGACAAGAGTGTACGAACCATCCATCAAGCTCTAGGAGATATGCGCAAGTAACCAACGCAAGTCCGCAATGGAGGATGTCTCTGATGAGGATATCAGAGAGCTCATATTCGAAGACTTCCAAGACGACGATATAATGCAACAAGCAGATGAGGACGACGATTACAGTCGGGAAGAGGATTGGAGACTCAGAATCCATTCTTTCCTCCAAGAAGGGACACTACCCTAGGACACCAAACAAGCGAGGAAAATACAATCCAAAGCAGGGATGTACGAGCTACGAGACAGAATATTATACAGAAAATCAGTCCTAGGGCCACTTCGTCGTTGTTTGTCCCGATCCGAAGGACATGACATCCTGAAAGATATCCATAGAGGAGATGCGGGAAATCACAGCGGAATGAGATCACTTGCAGATAAGGCAAAGATGCAGGGCTACTACTGGCCAACAATGATCCGAGACGCGTCCAGAATGGCGCAAAGGTGTGAGGAATGTCAAAGATTTGGCAGGCGAATCCACGCCCCATCCACAAAGTTGAACTCTGTGGACAGTCCGTGGCCCTTCGCAAGATGGGGCATCGACATAGTGGGCCCACTTGTATCAGGAACCGGGAAAAGAAGATTCCTAATAGTGGCAACGGATTACTTCAGCAAGTGGGTATAAGCCAAGGCACTGGCAAGAATTCGTGATTCAGACGTCTTCACTTTTATATTTCAAAACATCATTTGCAGGTTTGGCATCCCCGCAGAGATAGTTTCCGACAATGGTAAACAGCTACAAGGAAAAAATATCGACTTGTTGTTCGACACCTTCAAAATTCGAAAAAACAAATCCACCCCCATATACCCGCAGAGCACTGGACAAGCGGAAGCCACAAACAAAACTCTAGCACTCATCCTCAAAAAACAGTTAGACGAGTACAAGGAGAGATGGTGCGAGCAATTACATAACGTTCTGTGGGCATACAGGACAACTCGCAGATCGGCTACTGGGGAGTCTACATTTCTACTCACATACGGAGCGGAAGCAGTAATCCCCACGGAAGTTCTACTACCGACAACAAAGACAGAAGCATGGGAAAAGAACCTCACCACGGACATGATGTTAGAAAAGCTTGATGATCTCGAAGAAAGGAGAGAGACCGCACTACAAAAAATGGAAAACTACCAGCGCAGGCTGGCCAGATAATATAACAAAAAAGTAAAACTTAGAAATTTTGTAGATGGGCAGTATGTGTTAAGAACCATTCCCCAATACCAGTGAGAAAAGAAATGGGGAAAATTAGCACCAACTTGGGGCGGACCCTACGTAATACACGACATCGCAGGAAATGGCTCGTACAATCTGCGTAATTTGAAAGGGGAAATACTCAGGCATCCGTGGAACGCCAAATATCTCAAGCCATACTACCCATAATCTACTACCTTCGTATGCATTTCAGAAGAAGAAAATTGACTTACAAGTCTGCATGTTTCTATCTCTGATGGAGGAATAGCACGCCTCAACTTTTCAATCAATACAAACTTTCATCTTCAGTTGACATAATTCTACTCATTACCCGTACGCATTTCGATGTGCTCAATACCCATAATCAATACCGTAAGAGACACATGTATATACCATACACATTTCAATTTACTCAATATACTCACTACTCATATACCACTCACATACCCATCCGAACATAAGGAGATCAACAAAAGAACAAAATATGAATGTATAATGAAAACCGTTCCATATCTTAATAAAATGTCAACACTATCGTTACCCCGTGGATGTAGGCCTTAGGGCTGAACCACGTAAATTCGTGTGCAGTTATTATTACTAAAGACCTGCATTGTACTCTAATAAGGGGAATATCCCGCACAAAGCGCAGACCCTACCCACTGCAATATACCGGGAACAACCCGAAAAAAGCATACATGTGCAATCTCTTGAACTCCCCCATAAGCGTCTATAAGTGTACGACCAGGGGGTGACTTCCCAAGGAACGAGATATCCAAACAATGTTATAAGCCACGACATCCTTGAACGCCGGCTAGACCCCCACCGCTCAGTAATCCTCTGTCCCAGGAATTAGCTGAACGGGGTGACAGGTCGCAAGACGATTCCGAAGATACCAACCTACGGAATTGCATGAACACTACAATTTCTCAAATCCTATAAATCAAGATCCACGGATTGCAAAACCAATCCCGTGGATTACAGAACTAATCCCGTGGATTACAAAATCCACAGAACTGTTTAATTACAAAATCTACGGAATTACTTAATATATTAACATGGATCTATAAAAATAGATGCGAATTCAACAAAATACGAGTTCAGATTTGGATGCTAAAGTTTGATCTATTACATGGCAGTTGATTAAGAACCTAGCAAGAAAAGTAGCAAAAACGCCAAGAAGATTAAGCAACTGAGATCAATCCCCAACATACTAGATATGATCTTCTGGGAAGGAGCAACATCCGCGGGTTTCTCCTTTAACGACGAAGGAACACTACCACCAGATGAGGGGCCGGAGGAACCTGAAGGGAGCATGGGCACGGGACACCGAGTATAACTCTTGCTTATTCCATGGGTCTTCTTGAGATCCAACTCAATCTCACCAAGAGTCATGTTAATCTCCTCCGCCAACTGCTTGCGAGCCACAAAGCCTATATCTACGCTCTTCATCTCAGCTTTATTCAGGGAAATGGAAAGATGCTCCGCCTTTTCAGTAGCTTGCTTCATCGCTTCCTTTCGAGACAAAGCCAGACCCCGATGGTAGCTGACCTGGCCTTCTAATTAAACTATTTTATCCTGAGCTTCGGCAAATTTGTCATTCGCAGCTTGAAGCTGTCCTTGGAGCTCTGCGGATATTAGAAGAAGACGGTGAGTAATGACAAATACAACACAAAGCACTCTCGATAACAAAGACATATACCTTCACAATGGTTAACCGCGGAATCCCGTGCTTCTGCGGCATAATCATATTCATTCGATAGCCTATCATAGTCTACCTGCAGAATATTATGAGCATATTGACTCGCACTAAGATCATCTCGAAGCATTGAGTTCGAGTGATGATATCGGTTAACCTCATCATTCTTCGACTCCAACCCCTTGTTAAGACGGTACATAGTCACCTCTAAGTTTCTCTCATATTCGGCCTGACGAGCCACATCAGCTCGAGACGCGGATAAGGCACTACTAAGAGCGCCAGATTCCGCCCTAGCATCGTCTCGTTCCTTGGCAAGACGTTGCATGTAAACCCGCACATCAGAGGGATGAGAAGAACGCACTTGCCGCAATTCTTCTTCCATATCATTAAGCTTAACTTCTAGGGAGGAAATCTGGCCGCGGGCTTCCTTGATATTATCCCGCGTCCATGAAAGAGTCCCGTTGAGAAACTCACGGTCGTGATCATTTCGATTTTACAAATCTACCCAACAAATTTTTTTCTGGCGCCATTCTTCGGCCATATCATTGTGGACATCCACGCGAGCATTCCATTTCACTGATTTGCTCTTGAGTTTCTCAACTAACTCAGCAATACGACCTTTTTGGCGAATTCTCTCGCCACGAAGCCACATCAATTCAGGGACTCCACCCACTGAAGATAATACAGCGGAAGGAGAGAAGAAGGAGACAACTCAGAACATATAGGGAACATCGAAAAACCAAAGTAGAGGAGGCACAAACCTGAAAGGGACAAAGAATTCTGCTCATCCACCTCTAACTTTTCCTTAACCAAATCTAGTTCGGAACGAAGCATGGCCTCATCCACGCTTTGATGTTCCTTGCGCTTAAGAAGATCCCTCAGCTCAGTTATCTCCCTATCTTTAGCAGAGGCCGCAGCTTCAACACTCGAAAGCACTCCTTCACGATGGCGGAGTTTCGCTTCTAGCTTAAGAGACTTGGCCTTGAAGAGCCGGTAAAGAGTATGGTTACACTAATCACTCCTCATCACATTTGGATCAAAAAGAAATTAGTTCACATAACATATCCAAGTAAAATCAGGTTTAGAAAGAACGGGACATACCTCCAATTGTCGCTGCTGAGGATAACTATACTGGTATCCATCAGCAACATCCATCATGCCAGCAACAGTAGAAGGAGGATTCACTACCAGATCAATCCTGCTGGCCATAAGATACTTATCCCACTCTACATCTACTATATCCGCAGAAGTCGACTCCATATACTGGCGAGTAAAAGAATCTGAACTCTTTTCCCCTTCAATCACAGGGGAAGGATGCGGCACGACAAGCAAATCCTTCTTTCTAAGCCAAGCCAAAACAGCATCATCGCCATCCGCGATAAAGGATTGCGAAAAATCATCAGAAGGAGAATCCAAGAACTTCCCACCAGGTGAAGCACTAGTTTGGACTTGCGCCAAAACCCCCCCCAACAGCGGAGGAGGTGCCAACAAAACCCTCCGGCTGAACCACCAAAACCTCAGCATCAGACCCGCGTGCTGCACCACCCCCACAACTACCTTTAAGAACATCCCAGTCATCACCAGGAGAAAGAAGACTGAAGTCCAAGACGAGGCCCATAGCCGCGGCCATGTCGAAAGACTGATCCCTGGATAGAGCATTACCAAAGGAGAACTCACGGAAAGCATCACAATCCTTGTTACTACTACCTAGGGCAACTCCCTTGCCCTTGTCCGCGACAGTCCGCTGCAGACAGACCTCCATATCTGCGGCCCCACTCGACTTTGCGCCACCAGCGGCCTCATCAACAGCACCACCACTAGTGGTCTGATCACCACCAGTGGTCTGATCACCACCAGTGGCCTGACCACCATCAGTAGCATAACCACCACCAGTGGTCTGATCACCACCAGTGGTCTGATCAACACCACCTCCACCAATGCCCCCGTCGGGGCCACCAACACTATTTCCTTCTTGGAAAGGTGGAGAAGTATCAATCCGCTCTTCTACGTCGGAAACATCCTCGTCAGCGTTCACTGGACTGCTCATATCCTCGAAGCGCGTAGAATCTTCGGTAGAAGAATTTGAAGATTGCTTGGGATTGATCCTTTTCTTTCTAACCACCTACGATACATAATAATAAATTGCCTTGAGTATCTCCTTTCCTTGGCATAATACACATTACTTAAGAAAAGGAAGGGGCATATATTCGAAGAATACAAACATACCTTAGTATTCCGCGGAAGAAGGTTAGCGTCGGAGATATCCTCGTCATCCGCGTCATCAACATCACGACTATAATCGAAATCCATACCTTCAAAATTCATCCGCCAAGGGCAATAATGGGCATAACGAGAAGGAGAGGTTTCGCGGTAGGAGCTGTCAACAGTAGGCTTCCAACTATGGGCTCCGGGGACCCAACCATAGGCCCACGGACCAACTACTTCGACAACATTGGAAGACCACTCATAATCGTGATCACGTTTGATCCTCTCGTCAGAAGGAATAGGAAGACCTTCAGCACCAGGAATCCTCGCCATCTTGGAATCACTTACTTCGCTCAAAAGGCGAATTTCCCCCTTAACATGAGAAATATTCCGCAGATTCACAGACCACGGCTTACGCGTCTTCCTATTGACGTAATATCCAAAGGACTTGTTAAAATTTTCAGAAGTATACCACCCTTTCTCCTCTTCTAAGTTGGGGGCATAGCAGGTCATCATCGTTTGCCCCTTGCTACGAAGATAGCACTCTCGGAGATGACGAAGGTAATTTCTCGTCAATTGGTGCACCCCGCGGTTATGACTTTTCTTAGCAGTACCGCGGCTAGATAAGACCCGGTAGTAGAAATCATCACCAGCTTTATACAAAGGCAACATCAAACCAGCCTCAAAAGCGCCCACGGTTGTCAACAGATGAAAAGCATCGTACTGATAATTAATAACCATCTCGTAGGTTATATCTTTATCAGGGGTGTAGAAACACACCTGGAAGTGCTGAAGACCGTGCTTCACTTTGAAGGCTTCAAGATCTATGTGCCTGAAAGTGAACTTCTTGTTACCCAAAGTTAAAGGACGAAAAGTGACAGTAGAGTCATCTTCATAAGCGTCCGCTGCAACATCTTCCGCAGAATCTGCTACCTTCTTCTTAGGAGGAACCACGTCTCCCGAAGATTCTATCTCTGAATCTTTCCTCTTCGCAGGCTAATTCTTAGTTGTTTTGCCTGAGCTAGGCACAGACGAAGGCGGAGGAAGATTAGCCCGCGGTGGAGGCATGGTGCGGAGAGGCTGCACATTTAAAAGTTCAGTGCGCGGATTCTGCTGCTTCTTAGGAGACTCATCTCTAGGTCGGCTCGCGGCGTATCTCGACCCCCGTGGAGGATCACCTCTCTGTAGCGAAGGCTTTTGACTAGAGGACGAGGATGGTCGTCTATCCCGAGGGTTATCCTGAGTAGGAGGAGGATAAGCTCCACCCCTGATATGAGAATCTCTCAGAGGAGATCTATGAGGACTCGGCGGAGGAGTTTGATAAGGCACCCACGGACGATCATACATATCTGCGAACACAAACACAAATAGGAGGACTAGTCAGAGTCAAGGAAGATCAAAAACAAGGAAATCTCAAGAACAGCGATGAACGCGAAGAAAACCCTAGGTTTCATCTACCACCATATGAGCTCTCAAATCATTACTCAACTTAAAAGGAATCGAAACAAAGCTGATAAAACGCACGGCTCAGCAGTGGCAGCCTTCGACTCCATGACATGCATGGGATTTAATCCCATCATGATTCATCACTAAAAATCGAGAACTCCACAGAAGCAAAAATGGCGAGAAGAATAGGTGAAAAAGCCTACCTGAACCACAATAACTTCGATGATTAAAAATAAGGTGACAACAACAGTAGCGATAACGTCAACAACAGTAGCAATAACGTCGACAGCAGCAGCGGCGGCAGAAAATAGTAGCAGTAGAAGAATTAGGGTTTTTGACGAAAGGGTGCGGCAGAAACAGCAGCAGCAGCAGCAAAAACAGTTACAGAAGAAGTCAAGAAGATGAAGAAGAAAATGGGGCAGGGAATAAAACAGAGAATGTGAATTTAATTCACATTCCCTCATTCTCTTATCTCTTAAAGTATCAAAACAAACTGTCCACCACCCGAGACACAGTTACGGCCGGACATGGGAAACGTGCACAATAAATGCAAATAGCACCTTCTTAGAAGAAGTTATGAGGGAGAAAAATCGCATTACCTGATTTTTCTTCCGACTATAGCTGACACCCAGTCATAAGAAGAGGGGCAAATTGTAAGTACACTTATGTATCTCCCTCACCACGTGTAATAGCAAGCCCACGTGGAGGCCACGTCATGAAGGTTAATGGTACATAGGGGGATCCAAGGATCTAGGTGATGGGCCACATGTCGAGATCAACAGTCGAAAATGAAGGAACATCAACGAAAGGTATACCCACTTAACACCAAGGAGCTACTCGGCAGAACTTTATCTTATCTCGAGATGAGATGTAATCAGCGGCTGGGGAAGGCCCAACTGACACAGACATGACAAGGAAAGACTGACACCGCCTGGCGTGGACTGGACCGCCCCAACCACTCGCATTTAGTGATGCTCAGAGGGCACGCAACAGCTAACTAACGAAGGAGACGAAGATTGGTCAGCGTGATGATCTTAGAAAGCATAGAAACCGCGGGATGACAAAGAGGTCCGCGGACTATGCACAAAACACAAGAAGATAAGATTACAATAGCACTTTTCCAAGGGACCCACTTAGATGAGCTATATATATGTCCCTTCCTAATATGTTGTGGGGGGTCGAACAATTGGGGAGAGAGAGGGAAGAATAGAGAAACAAGGGAAAAGTAAGTATGAGCGTTAACCTTCGGGTTCCATGATCACCCAAAGTCTTTCGACTATTCTTGTAATCTTTTACCACATAGTGAATAACCCTCAGGCCTGTGGATGTAGGCCTTAGAGCTGAACCACATAAATCTTTGTCTCATTTACATTTAGTATTAATCTACCCTAATATTCGTATGCATCTCTTAGATTTGTCGTTATGAATGTTGAGGAGATCATGACAAACCCGCGGGGTTTGGAATCAATGAATCAACATCTATCCCAGCATCTCACACTATATTCGTACTTTAATGCATGCACTCTGTACATGCGAAGATTGGTTGTGGACACGTTGATGCCTACGTGATTTGCGTGTTCACAGGTGGTGACTTCAAACTGGACTGAAATTAAGAAGGAGCTGTGGTCGTGAGAAGCAAGAAACAACGAAATGGAACTGGGGTTCTCACTAAGAATCGAAAGGGTATGAAATCAGTGCAGTGCCAGTCGTGAGAATGGAGTTGGCCTGAAGCAAGAAATTGATGTACGTGTTTGAAGGGACAAAAGCCGGTAGAGGTTTTGAGCTCGAACCGGTGGCAGCAAAATCTCGGATCCGAACTTGTGGTGATGAAGCTCAGGTAGGAAGGGAATAGAGATATTTGTTGGCTAGTTCTGGTGCAGCGAAGCCATGATTGTTGTTGTGATTCTCGAGTTCTTACTGCAACTACAATGGGAATTCGAAGATGGTCCGGCAGATTTGTTTTGAACATCAACAGCATCATGAATAAATGGAGATGGGGAACAGACGACGAGATCGAGAAGATGTTTGCTTGAGTGGGTTTGTTTAGGATTGTACGTCCAAAGTAGAGCTCGTGTTATGGTTCAGATGGTATATTGATTCAGCTTGATGGAGAATGGATGGTGCAGTTTCGATTGAAGAAAGGGCAGCTGGTCTTGAGAACTTGTTGGCTGGGAATTCAACCGAAACATTGTTGTGAACTGGAATGCAGGGAGTTGCTACTGTGATTAGTGGCAGTAAATGGTTTTGCAGGCAGTAGACGGATGGTTGTTGCAGAAAAGAAAGTGGTGATTTGTCGAGCAGATGGTAGCTGAGTTTTGGGGTTTGTTGGCATCGAACTGAAGTTGCAGGCAGCTGGTAGTGTTGGCTGAGTCGATGGTGTTGTTTTGAAATGTGCAATCAAGGGAGAAAACAAGTGAAGGTGCTACGGTTTACATCTTGGAAGAAGTTGTGTTTATTTTGATGAAACTGGACGGGGTTGCTGTTTTGGGAAGATCGTATGCGGTTATATGGTTATCTGATTGGGAAAAGGGAAAATTAGGCTAAGGCCCAATCCATGGATAACCCATAATATGAGGCCCTTAATTAAAAGAAGTTTAAATCTAGGCCCCAAATTATCAAAAGACTTTGATACCCTTATGCTTATTGTGAAGCCCATAATTAAATAAAATTTAAATTTAGGCCCAAAATTATTAAAATATTATGTGATGATGTTCCAACCACCGCCAACAACCTCCGACCACCACATCCGCCGCCAACCACCTCCGACCACCACTTCCGGCAACCACCTACGACCACCACCTCCGACCACCGCCCCAACCACCTATGACCACCAACCTCCGACCACTGCCGGCAACCATCTCCGACACCAACGACCTCCGACCACCATCAACCACCACTGCCGACGGCCACCACCGCCAACCACCACCACCGAAGGCGGCGCCTCCACCAACCGCCACCACTGCCGACCACCACCAACATGATGTGTACACAGAATTTACACATGCATATGACATGTGTATCCAGAAGTTACACATTCATATGAAATGTGTAATGCAAAGTTACACTTGTACATAGATGTGTACTCTGTAGTTACACATGTGTACACATAAGTCACACATGCGTATGGCATGTGTATCTACAAGTTACACATCCATATGCATATGTAACTTTCTATTACACATGCTATATGTAAGGTTATCTACAAGTTATTCATCATAAAATACTAGTATTACTTTAAATTTCATTTACAATAATTTGTCCGCTCATCAATTACTACAATCATAGTAATTGGTTGTTTGAACACAATAAATGAATTAAAACACGAGATATGGAAAGCGAAATCCAAGACATAATTTACAATAATTTGTGTGTTCACCATCACCTGCACTGCCTACCACATCCACTTCACCTGGGAATTAAAAAACATGTGTAATCAGCTGGTATACATACAAAATGCATGTGTAATGGAATTACACATGCATATGGCATGTGTAATTGTGAGTTACATATGCATATGGCATGTGTAATTGTGAGTTACACATGCACCCGTAATAGTAAGATGCCATAGTCTAAACATTCCAACAAAAAAACCATGTGTAATCAGCTGGTATACATACAAAATGCATGTGTAACTGGGAATTACACATGCATATGGCATGTGTAACTTGGAGTTACATATGCATATGGAATGTGTAATTGTGAGTTACACATGCACCCGTAATAGTTCGAAATATTACTGTATAATCACAAGAGATACGTTACAGTTCCCCAAACAGCAAAAAGTACAATCAAATATATGATGGGATTCAGCAATTACCCGTTCAAACAAGAAATAGTTTTTTGTTAGAGCGTCACCTGCACAAAAACAAGGGGAAACAAATAAAAATCTTGATTCAGTGCAAAAAGCATAAAGCCTCATAAGACACGGGCATTAAGAGCATAGAACTGAAGTGGTCTCCTATACTGAATAATATGGTGGTCAACTTTACAGGTGTCATTTAGATCAGCAGGTATGCCTCTAAGAACTGCACATCCCATCAAATTAGCATGTGTAACTATATGTTACACATCTAATTAGCATGCTTAACTAGAAGATACACATCCATTAAACATGTGTAACTAAAAGTTACACATCTAATTAGCATGTGTAACTACTAGTTACACATCCATATTCTACCAATGCTAGTTAAATGTACAAACTGTCATGTAGAGTACACATGACTGCAAACTGATAAGAAAGGATATGGTTATAGAAATCACATAATATTCTTCTCAGAGAAGATAAAAGCTGAGCTTATAGCTGGCAAACATATTTGAAACATGATGTGTATCGAGATATATTTCCTAGTAAGTCCTAGTTACACATGCATATGCATATGTAGTTAATAGGTACACATATATATTAGCATGTGTAACTAGAATCCAAAAAATTACACACAATACACACAAGTTTGGAGGAGAAATCAATAATTAAGTTAGGACACTCACATTCCATCTGAGAGCTGTAACACAATTAATTTTTGACGCCTATTTTGCATCTTAGAGCCAACCATGAGGACAATCCAAAAGTGTCGAAGTCCTAACTGTTGAATGCGGCTGACCTGCAACTAAAAAACACATTTCGAATGTTAAGACAGATAAAAGAAGTATCGTTAATTAATGATTACCAAGAGAGAGCGCCTTGCATGGGGATCAAATTTTTTACTTTGAAATTGGAAATGTCAATTGCACACACGTTCATATCATTAATTAATGATTAATTAAGTGATTTTATCCATAGTAGATTCACTGTATGCACTTGATAAAATTTAGTGATGGTAGGTGACTAATTTGACCACTGTTAATTATCTCATTGCTCTATTCCTTTGCACTGTCTATATAAAACCCCCATCCTTTATGTCTTAACTTGTTCTTCTTTCTGTACTTCATCTAAATTTCGTTTGCAAAAATGAATTCGTTAACTCCATCAAAACATGTACTAAAAGCATTAAGTTATTCAGATACTACACCAAAACTACTGTCAAATCCTAGGAAGATTCATCGCCAAAAAAAGAGATCAAAAATTTGTAACATCAGAGCTATCTATAAGAAAGAATCTAGGAACTTCTCAGCTAGTGTTGTTACAAGCAGAGCAGATTGGCAAACTTCTTGGAAATTTTAGAAAGTAATGTAGTTTTCTTAAAGAGTGATGAAAAGGTTGACGGTGTAAATCAACTACTAGATTTAGTCCCAATTCAGCAAGACTTAAATTTACCAAATTCTCTATCAATCAGAATGTAGACTGACGAGTAACCATTCAAATTGCATTTCCTAACAAATACACAATGATAGTAGAATTTAAGTATTGAGAAAAGAAGAATTTGTACATAATAATACTAGTACAACACATGGATTTGATTGATATCTACAGATACAGATCGTAAACAAGTTAACAAAATCAATAATTGGAATCATCTAAGGGATTACCTGTGATGACCACCACCACCATTAGCACAACAACATAAAATTAAAATGGTTCATCCTCTTTCTTCTCACCATCTCTTCAATTTATCAATTATGAAAAAAAACCACAACTGACTGCAAATCCTCCTCCAAACCTTCTCTAATACCACCACCTCTACCACAACCACCTCCTGAACCTACACCTTTATGAGACTTGGTGGCCAACTTTGTAACAAGAACTTAGATTATATGAGCAGAAAGTTGAGGTTTATTGGCATATAAACGGTTGCAGTAAGGCAATAACATCTACATCAGTACACTCTTTACTCAATTCTCTACTAATTCCTTCACCATTGTTTCTCAATTTCATCTTGTGGTTTCTTTGTTCCTTATATCTCAGAAAAAATATCATAGTGGATGTTCTCACCAACAACTTCATCACCACTACAATGGATTACCTGTTGAGGATATAAATGATAATCAAATTGAAGTTGTCAATTAGACATATATAGGTTATATCCTGTAATCATATTTCATTTGTTGTTGTATTTCAAACAATGAAAACAAATTATAAAGAAATTGATCATGAATATATATGAGTTCAGATCAAAAAGCAAAAGTAAGTAAATATTCAAATCGATTCAACGGGTAATAATGATTATAATGTTCTAATCACGAATCTCAAGTTCAATTTCTGATCGAGATTAAAAGTTAACAGACAAATCAATTTTAAGCAGTAAGCCCTAGAAACACTGTCGACAAATATTTTTCAAATTTTTTAACTCAACACGAAGATTAGGATAAGATGATAACAAATAGTTACTCTGATCATGAATTGACAAAGGAATTTGAAATCAAAGTTAATTAGATTCTGAAGAGACGTAAGAATTATTTTCTTCTGAATTTCATTTCACAATCACATAATACGGAATTTCAATTGATTTAAATAGGATTATAAGGGAGAAACTTATCTTTCTCAACTTTTTGTTGTTGAATCTTCAGATCTAATTGTTGATGACAACTTTCGTTGTTTCTGCATCTCGATTTCGACTTACTTAGAAACGAATGAAGATCCAAAAACATCATCAGTGGATACAGAAGTATAGATCGATGCAGCATATCCTTTTTTCCTCTTCGTAGTACATCGGAATCTGTACACGACATAGCTCTTGATAAAAAAACCCCTAAATTCTTTTTTGTAGAAGAGAGTAGAACAAAAATCCCTGTAGATAATTGATTCTTTCTAATCATATATCGATTTGCTTGCTACTCAGTGAGAAATCAAATCAGAAGAATTAGATCTTGTTAATCAGAATCAAGAAAACCCTAGAAAATGAATCTAATGAGAAGCTCTGGTTTTAGAAGGAGAGAGAAAATGAAATAGAAAATGAAATTGAACATAAACCGAAGATTCATTTCATTACATGGGGTACTTTAGGTATTATAAAAGTGTAGCTTTATTGATAAGCCCCAAAAATAAAAGTTATGGGCCTAGAAATATTAAAAAGTAAAAGTATGGAGTTGATAGGGGAGGATCCATTTAGTGGGGCTTCTATATATTGAACCCATATAGTAGGGGGATTCTAGTATTTTTCACTTGGGAAAATTAGGCTAAGGCCAAACCCATGGATAACCCATAATATGAGACCCTTAATTAAAAGAAATTTAAATCTAGGCCCCAAATTATTAAAAGACCGTGATACCCTTATTCATATTGTCAAGCCCATAATTAAATAAAATTTAAATTTAGGCCCAATATTATTAAAATATAGCAAATATGATGTCACAACCATCTTTAACGACCGCCACCGTCACCACCACCACCGGAAACCACCACCTCCGTCGGCGGCGGCCACCACTGCCTCCCACCAATAATAAATGGATGTGTAATATGAAGTTACACATGCAACGAGCATGTATATCCAGAAGTTACACATGGATATGGCATGAAAGGGTTACACATGTGTAAGCAGAAGTTACACATGCATATAACATGTGTATCCAAAGGTTACACATCCATATGGCATGTGTAATGGGAAGTCACACATAAAAAAAATAGACATAAAAAAAAATACATCTATTACACTTTAAGATTTATTTACAATAATTTCTTAGCATGTGTAACTAAAAGTTACACACACATCTGTCTAGTATAACTGGGAGTTACATATGCATATATCTAGTGTAATTGAAATTTACACAACACTATGCACACTTTCAACAACATTTATCCTATAGCTACCACCATGGCTCATTTCATCATTCTCTACCAGCATCAATTCCTAACAAATCCACTGCAATAGCAACATACATTGGCAACTCTGCACCTGTTTATCCTAACATGCATCTAGCATGCAATATTGAGTTCTCAGACTCAGGCCATAACTTACCACATATCAATTCCATCGTAACCCATGTCCTGCAAATGCAACCAACACCAATAAACTGAATTATGTATCATTTCAGGTTTACTCAAACTTCTACACATATAATTAGCACATGTAACTAGCAGTTACACATTCAATTAGCATGTGTAACTTGAAGTTACATATCCAATTGGCATGTGTAACTAGTAGCTACACGACTTCATAATCTGGTCTTAGAGCTAATCTACTATATGCAATTAGCTTGCGTACCCGTAAAGTATGAAGGTGGTCAAAATTTAAAATCTAACAGTTCCTACAAAATTATACAATTATGTATATTTCATTTTGTTGTCTATACACTACTTTCGCTATGGACTTGCTATGGACTTAAACTGGTTAACGTAGTTTAACTAGTTAGTCCTACATTTACTTAAACAAACCATTTCCATTACTTACCTATAGGAATAGATATATATGGGCATCTGGATTTGCTTTCAGTAGCATTAACTTATCACCTCGATCATCATTGACAACAAGCCGATCGTTTCTGTTGTTTCAGGAACAATTGCTCTAAATTCTCAATCACTAACTGAACCTGGATCATTCAAAGTGGCGTTATTATACAAGATTACAAGTAAATACTTAGGTTTAATCATACACAATACTACTACATCTGAAAGCCCTACTAATTTGGAAACTATTTGTGTAAAAACTATATATAAGTAAAATCTATGTAACCTGACGTTACACATTCAATCAGCACGTGTAACTAGAAGTTACACATCAAATTAGCTTGTGTAACTAGAAGTTAAACATACTTTTGCATACTAATGAGAAATGATGACAGAATTAATCCATAAGTACATGTCTAGCTAAGGGTTCAGTGCAGGATGGAATCCAAATACACACTATGAATACTGAAAAGCAAAAAAACTGTGAATTATTATGTATAACGTACCATATCCAGAGTGAAAACCCCTCAATCCGGCTTTTGTCATTCTTCGTGCATGGGATCAAGAGTAAATTTGGTTTGGTTTGTAGCTGATGAATCCATCTTCAACCAACTTCCTAATGTGTTTCTATACACAAGACATCACAAAACCAGTAAATTCAACCAAAAATAATCATAACGTAGATACAAACCACTAGATCCACATAGCATGTGCAACTAGAAGTTACATATTCGGTTAGCATGTGTAACTAGGAGTTACACATGCATCATACTTATATATGTCAACATAAAATCAGCAAATTGATGTGATACATTAAGTGGTAAATTAAGAAAAACCAAAGGAAACGATGTTGTACCACAAGATGATGTACATAACTTATAGTTACACATCTATTTAGCTTGTGTATCTATAAGTTACAAATCTAATAAAAAGTTACACATGGATATAACATTTGACTCGAGGTTATTAAATACAAACTACAAAGATGTGATTGGTAGGAATTATGAAAGCATACAATTCCAAACTCATATGATAATTTAGACTTCAATCATGCAAAGAAAAGAGTTTTATAAATGATCACAACAAAGTATAGACAAGAACATTTCGAAATATGAAATTCAGGTAACGAGACATTTACCTTAAGGTTTGGAATGATCTCCATATCAAGTGCATCAACTTCCATGAGCCTTGCAATAGCATTAAAATTCACCCCACCTGGATATGAGATAGGTATTAATTTGGTATTACGGATAACAATCCAAATGTATCATTCAATAAGTACAAATGTTAAACAGGAACTAGTCAGGAAAGAGTTGTTGGTTTTCAATTTCATCTAGAAGTAACATGAAGCATATACAATCATTAACTCAAAACATAGCATGTCTACATCATCAATTTGAAGTTGTTCTTCTGAAACAATATTTTTTCTTCATACTCTTCTCAGTATCAAACAAAAAAACTCACAACAAATTCACAAAAAAACAAAAAACAACATAAAAATACAAATTCCATGCTAAAAATACAACATGATATATATGTGTAACCTCAAGTTACACATACTGTAAAACAAAGAACAACATGTTTACATCATCAATTTGAAGTTGTTCTTCTGAAAAAACATTGTTTCTTCATCCTCTTCTCAGTATCAAACAAAAAAACTCACAACAAATTCACAAATTCATAAAAAACAATAGAAAAATACAAATTCCATGCTTAAAATACAACATGATATATATGTGTAACCTCAAGTTACACATACTGTAAAACAAACAACAACATGTTTACATCATCAATTTGAAGTTCTTCTTCTGAAAAAACATTGTTTCTTCATCCTCTTCTCAGTATCAAACAAAAAAGCTCACAACAAATTCACAAATTCACAAAAAACAACAGAAAAATACAAATTCCATGCTAAAAATACAACATGATATATATGTGTAACCTCAAGTTACACATACTGTAAAACCAAAAATAGCATGTCTACATCATCAATTTGAAGTTTTTCTTCTGAAACAACATTTTTTCTTCATCCTCTTCTCGGTATCAAACAAAAAACTCACAACAAATTCACAAAAAACAACAGAAAAATACAAATTCCATGCTAAAAATACAACAAGATATATATGTGTAACCTCAAGTTACACATACTCAGTAAAAAAAAAACAAGATGTCTACATCGATTTGAAGTTGTTCTTCTGAAACAAAATTGTTTCTTCATCCTCCTCTCAGTATCAACAAAATATAAACAACAAATTCACAACAAATTCTCGGATCGTACATGCAAGAACAACAAATAATCGAAAAAAAATATTGAAAAAAGTTTTGAAATCAAACCAAAATAATCAAGAACATGTAACATTAGAGGAGCAAAAATCAGTTCAAAAATAAAATTATATAGAATTCGTATCTAATAGATGGGTAAATGAGATAATGATTCACTGATTTCAAATCTGAAAACCGATTTTCAATCGAGATAAAAAATTAAAAGATCTATCGAATTTTGTTCAAGAAACCTAGAAATTTTTCTTGAATGTTTTTTTTCGAAAATTTCTTCTCAACAGTAAGATTAAGGTGAGATGATAACAGATCTAACTCTAATTAAATCTAGCTATTGATTTGAAATGTTCAATAATTTTTACGTTGAAATCAAGCTTTTAAAAGTTTTTCAAAATCATAAAATGATTAAATCAAAGAATTAAATCTAGCTATTGATTTTAAATGTTAAACATAAACGAAACTTACCTGTTCAATTTGATTTTTTATGTGAATCTTTAGATTCATTTGTTGTTGATAATTATCATTTCTTTTTCATTGATTTTCACCGAATCTCCCAGGAACATGTGATGTTGATGTTGAATTTAGGTGTAGATAATCACGATCTTTGTTTGTAAATCTTAGATCTAGGTTTTGAAATCGTTTTCTACTGAAAATCTCGATTAGAAGTTGTTTCTTCTGTTCCTGTTTTTCTAGCAGAGAGAGAGTGCAAAAGAAAATGAGAGAGAGAGTGAAAAAGAAAATGAAACTGAAAAATGAAATCCATACCTAATTTTATTAGTATAAATACAAAAGGGCATGTTTGGTATTATTAAAAAAATGTTTTATTAACAAGCCCTGAAATCTAAAGTTTTGGGCCTAGAAATATGAAAATATGAAAGTATGGAGTAGAGGGTGGGAGATCCATTTTGTGGGGCTTGTAAATGTTGAACCCATATAGTAGGGGGATTCTAGTATTTTTCACTATCTGATTCGCAGTGCCGGACTTGGTAGCCTGTATTTGGAAACCGGTGGTGATAATGGACCGAACGGACCGGGCCTTTGGGCTAGTGTTTAGGTTTAATGAGTTTGTCTTCTCCTGGGATTATAAAAAGAAAATATCAGGGAAGAAATGAGGGGGCCGGCTGGAGTTCTACACCAGAACAGGTTGCGTCTATAGAGCCAACACTAGAGAGGGGAAAAGAAGCGAGAGCGGCAAGGGTTTGGAGTATTTGTTATTTTCTTTGTTGGTTGTTCTTATTTAGATTTGTTTATGGATTTTGAGAAAGCCATGTATTGCTAAACCTTGTAGTTAGGGTTTATGGTAGAAACCACTTTGAGCATAAGAACAATTTGATTTGAAATATTATGTTTTGGAGGCTATTATGAATTGAATATGACTAATTATTGATTATTGTTTTTCGATTAATTGAAAACATGAGTTGTTGCTTCACCGGGTTCAAGACCTTATGTGCGTAATCGGTAGTTTTGCAATTATATTTGTCTCATTGTTTGATAGTCTATGCTTGGATTCATTTCTTTGATGGGTTATGCTTAGGATAGCCAAATAATATTTGTGAACTAAAATTTAGTTTCGTATTATTTTCTCGCTAACGTAATTTGATGGTGCATGCTTTGGTTTAAATTTTTGATGTGTCATGCTTAGGGCGTCCCAGTGATATGTGCGATTCTAATAAATATAATAGGTGATGTCAATAGAACGAAAGATAAACATATATGTAGTAGCAGGATTTCCCACACTACACCCCTATTAAGATCTTATAGAAATCTAAGTGAAACTAGTTGAAGATTGAAGAATTAAACGACACTTTTATTATTTAGATCTCAGAAATGTTTACAGAAAATATTCAAACTCAGAATTACAACTTTCTTTTCTGGAGTTTCTCTCTCCTCAAGATTTTCTCAACTCTAAAAAATACATCATCCTTTCTGGACTTACTTGAACCCTTTATATAGGAAATTATATAGTGGGTGACAGCTAAGTTTTCCCCTTCTTTCGGATCTATTCTGCGATCTCATCGTGGTAGTTACATTGTTTATTTTCTCCATCTTTCGTAATCCTCGTGAAACAACATTCTTTTATCATACTTCTTTAATCGTCAACTATCTTGATGCTTTCTCATGTTGCTCATCAAATTTCGTTGGAGAATTCTTACGACACTCTCGTGAAAGATGTCATTCTTGTAGTGGGAGTATTCAACCTTCTCGTGGAAATGTCGTTCTTATCACGAGAATATCGTTGTGGCGATATTCTGGTACTACAATATACTCATAATTATGTTTCATTTCAGTAATTGAATAGAAATAGTGGTGGATACTAAAAACCCTGGTTACTGATTCTCCCAGTGCATTTATATTATTCGTTTAGTTTAAATTTTATTATTTTATTTTCAATTATAAAAATCCAAAAATATTATTGTTGGTTAATATTATTAGAGATAGTGATTACAGTATTTCCACCGCTCCTTGTGGGAACGACCCGTACTTGCCTCTGTCTACTCGTTAGACACCGTGCGATTGCGGTTTATTATATAGGAATCTCCGGATCCTATCATTGCAATATTGTGTGACACATTTTACTTCTTCAACAATCCTTGTAAGAACCTGTTTTTGAAGTGAGAACCCCCATCGCTAATTATGGCTCTTGGAATTCCAAACCTCGCAAAAATGTTAGCTTGCACAAAATCTAAAACCACTTTAGAATCATTAGTTGGGGTGGCCTTAGCTTCCACCCATTCCGAGAACAGCAAGTAAGATATAAAAATTCCCATGGGAATTGACAAAAGGACCCATAAAATCAATACCCCATACATCAAAAACTTCAATAAATTGAATAAAAGTTTGTGGCATTTGATTTCGAGCACCTAGATTGCCTATTCTTTGGCACCTATCACAAGTTGTGCAAAATATATGTGCATCCTTAAACAAGGTTGGCTAATAGAAACCGCTTTCAAGTACCTTGTGAGCGGTTCTCTTACTCCCAAAATGTCCTCCGCAAGCATAGGAATGACAAAATGACAAGATAGAATTAAATTCAGATTCAGGAACGCACCTTCGTATGACTTGGTTGCTGCCATGTTTCCATAAGTATGGATCATCCCATATATATTGGTTCCCTAACCTCTTAAGTTTGTCCCTCTCAGCACGAGACAAGTTCTTTGCAGAATATCAGCATACCATGGTTCTACAAATGCAATTGAGAATAGTTGCTCATCCGGGAAACTTTCACGCAATGGGATAGGTTCCTTGTCCACAGCAAGACGGCTCAAATGATCTTCAACGGTGTTCTCAATTCCTTTCTTATCCTTGATTTCAATATCAAACCATTGCAAGAGTAAAATTCATCGTATGAGCCTCGGTTTCGCTTCTTTCTTCATTAGCAAGTACCTAAGAGCTGCATGGTCATAAAAGACAACAAATTTTGTATCAATTAGATAAGAGCGAAACTTTTCCAAGGCAAAAACAATATCTAATAACTCTTTTTCAGTGGTTATGTAGTTTTTTTGGGCTTCATTTAACGTTCTAGAAGCATAGTAAATAGCATGAGGTATCTTCCCCACACATTTCCCAAGCACCACACCAACCGCATAGTCACTTGCATCACACATGAGCTCAAAAGGCTTGCTCCAATCCGATGGTTTAATGATAGGGGCTGAAATCAAAAGTTCTTTCAAACAATTGAATGTCGCCACACACTTTTCATCAAAGTTAAAAACCACATCTTTTTGCAATAAGTTGCAAAGTGGTGATGCTCTCTTGGAAAAATCCTTGATGAATCTATGATAAAAACCTGCATGACCAAGAAAATAGCGTATCTCCCTCACCGTAGTGGGAGGGGTTAAAGCACGAATAAGGTCTATCTTAGATTTATCAACTTCCAAGCCTTTAGAAGATATTATATGGCCTAAAACTATGCCATGAGTTACCATAAAATGGCACTTCTCCCAATTCAGCACAAGGTTTGTTTCTACACATCGTTCAAGTATTAGTGACAAATTGTTCAAACAAAGGTCAAATGAATCTCCAAAGACACTAAAGTCGTCCATGAACACTTCAATTATGTTTTCAACATATTCTGAAAATATACTTACCATACACCTTTGAAAAGTATCTGGAGCATTGCATAAGCCAAAAGTCATCCTTCTATAAGCAAAAGTACCAAAAGTACCTTTGAAAACCGCAAATGCAGAAAAACCCCGGGACCTAGTCCAGAATTGAATACTCTCAGGATTAATCCACTATACAAAATAAGACAACTTCGTATAGTTGAGACCAAGCAACCAAACCTATAGTTCACCTAGTTCCGTATGTATTCCCACGCCTCCAACCTGTAAACAAGTCATGTACTTGGACCAATTCCTTTGGTTCGTATTCCAAACAGTAAATGAATAACAAATATGTTTGGTATCAACTCTCTTCAACCAAGTGATATAAGTTGCGCAAAGGTTCCCTTGTTTATCTTAACATAAACTCCTTTTCCAAGTTCCAAGATCTATCTTATGTTCAACTACCCAAAGGAAGAGTCGAATTTCATTTCTAGTTTTCTTCTCTTAACTCTCTTTCTTCTTTACTTAGTTTCTTTGCCTTTTGTTCTGCAACTTCTTCTCATTCTCATTCTTCTGCTACTGTGTTAATGGAGTCCTCGAGGTATATTTTTTATCATGATATTTTCTTAGATCAAACTTTTTATTTATATTCTTCGATTTTCTCTTGCTTAATTCTTTATAACCCCATATTATGTTCTCTTCAGCGGAGCTGCATCTATTTCCCAATCCTCGACTCAAAAACCTATTATTCACAAGAGGCCGACTGGAAAAAGGAAAGAAAATTTGCGAGCAATAAGGTAGTAAGAAACACATTCTATTTCTTAATAACAATATTGTTGCCTCTGTTTCTTATCTAGATTATTGTTTGCAGAATGACGAGGGTAATGCTAATCCTCCTAAAAGATCTCGCCAATTAAATAAGTCCTTTGGAAGTAATTTCGTCATTCCTCCCTTAATATCTGCGAAAGCTTCACCTACACCTGTGCAATCTGATATCCCTCCTTCTTCTGGCGAGAAGCTCGCTTTCACTACCACTACCTCTACTGGTCCTTCACCAATTCAAATTGCAGAACCCATCACAACTGAAACTCCCTCTAGCCCTTTACTTCCTTCAAATGTTACTTTCCCGAAAACTCCTCCTTCTGATGATACAACCATTGCTAATGACTCTAATTATCATCTTGTCCTCACTTCTTCTATTTCACCTTCTACATCCCTTCCTTCATCAAATGAGACCATCGCAGGAATTGATGTTGCTTTCAAAATTTTATCTAACATTCTAAATAATGCTAGAGATTCTTCTACTGATTCTCTCCAAAGAGGAGTTTGCGAAACTCTGCTCAAATATTTTGGCTCAGACAATTCTATTTCACGAGGTTCTCTAGAGAATGAAAATGCTGCTTTGAGAAAAAGTCTTCAAGATAAGATTTCTGAATGTGAAACTCTAAACCACAAGCTCAACAACTCTGTACTGGATCGCGAGAATCTAGCTAGAAAGATTGATGAGTTAAAAAGTAAGCTTCTTTTTGCCTCTGTCCTTTTATCTTTTTATTCTATTTCCATATTCTTCGTACTTAATCCTCCCTTTAAATTCTTGGTTTATATATTAGTCTCCAACCGAAATCGTTTCATCAAGAAACTTAAATCTGAAACCATAGCTGATGAAGCTCGCATTAAAAGAGATTCTTGGATGGACCAGCATAATAGATTAGATAATCTTTATACGTATTAAGTTGATCAAATAAGAAATCTCACAAATGAGAATAATCAATTATTGCAAAATCACAGTTTTCTAAACAACGAGGTTACTCGCCTCTCTTATTCGTTATCCAAGACTAATTTGTCTATAGAATCTTTATCAGACAAGAATAGAACTCTATCTCAAGAGAAATACAAATTATCAAGCTTGTTGGTGATCTCCTCGCAGAAAGTAAACAATCTTCAAGGGATATGTGATGACCAAAAGCAGTCTCTCCGCTCTCTTAAAAATAAACTTGACGAAGAAACTGAATCATCTGCTGCTGAAATAGACAAACTTATCAAGGGTAGACTAACTCTTAGTTTGAATGCCAGCAAGCTTCGAGATGAATATTCCCAACTAAAGGAGTCTTATTCCTCATTGTCAAAAGAAAATTCATATTTACGCACCAAAGAAGAGAACATGAAATCTCGTGTAAAAGGCATAGTTGGCGACAAATTTGATGATGCTATGAACCAATGGGAGAACTGCCTCTTTTCATTAATCCAAAACTTAACTTCGCAAAAAGAAGGTAGTCAATTATGACTGCCTCACTTGTTGATTTCCCTTGTCACAATTTATGTTATATTTCACTTGTTGATATTCTCATGATACATTTATTTCTATAACCTTTCATTATTTTGTTGCTCGCAGAATCTGAAAATAGCCTTCATTCTACTATCACCAATCTTACTAAGGAGCTAGACAGTGTTCGCAAAGAAAACAAGACTCTTCTTCTCAACCTTTTAGAAACTCGTGATAAAGCAGAAAGAAGACTTGATTATCTTGAGTATTTCAAGAATATAGAGATCAGAAATCGCGACAAAGGTTTCCTTCGCCAAGTTCATCTTAGTGCTGAAGTTCTCGTGAACGAAATTTTGATCTCCAACTCTCTTTCTCCCGTATCCGTTCTACCTTTGAAAGTTGACGATGATGAAGTCCCTCTTCCTATGGATAAAGATTTAGAATACCCGTCTTCTGAAGGAGATGTTGAAAAAGACGCTGAAGAAGAAGATGATCAAGAAGAAAACTCTCCAAAAGAAGGAGAAGATCGTAACAAAAAGAACTCTGGCGATGATGTTCGCGATGAAAGAAATATTGTGATGATAACAATCCTGACAATTCTAAATCTGGCGAGACTACCGCTTGAAGCTTGAATTCTATTTTTAGTTTCTTTTTTCTTCTTCTTTCTCGCAAATGATATAACCCTTTTTTGAACTATAATATTCTCAAGAAACTTAATGAAATCCTACATATTTATTCCCTTGATTGCCTCCTCATTAAATTTCTTGAGACTTTTTAAATTCAACTTGTTTCTTGTGATAAAGAAATCTTCCCTGCATGCTTAATCAAAGAAAAATTAATTTTTGAGATTATTCTATTGGTCTTATTTTGCCTTCCTAATTAAAGGTCTTATTTTGCCAATTTTTTTGTTTTTGCGACAAAATCGCAGGACGTCTTTACACTTTCATGTATTGACCCATTGATCTTTCCTTATCTATATTTCTTTATTATATTGCGACAATATGATAAGCCTAAATTTTCTCGCGAAAACAAAGCCTCATGACATTGCCATCTTGCGATGAAATCGCAGGACGTATTCACATTTTCATGTAAAAACCCCTTGACCTCATCTTAACTTTTTTTTATGGCTTTTTGCCTCTGTATAATTTACGCGACAATATGACAGCCTAAATGATCTTGCGATCTTAGAGCCCCATGACATTGCCGTCTTAAGACACTTATCAGCTCCCTAATGGAGGGTGCCGCCCTTATCTTCCCCATGGTTGCCCCTTCAAGGAGGGCACATCGGCCATACAAGACTACTCCTCCCTTCCAGATTTACCAACAACCAGTTGTTTTCGCAGCCTCTTGTCCTTTATTCCTATATGGCTTATAGTTACAAGACTGCACCCTAGGTGGGGTTTTCTTCAGGCCAAGTGCATTGTAGCCAAGACTTACCAAAGATGTCCAGGGTAGATTCGTCCGTCCCGGGCACCCTTGGCTAAACCGTGTACCTCGGCGCCTTGGTCATACTCTGCACTTCTTGGAAGAGACTCTCAGTCGTCCAACCAGGGTATAACCTTATAAAGTTGGAAATCCAAGATCTCTCTCCTAGGATAGGTTTTCTTTAACCCCTACATCTGTATGACTCAGGTTCCAGTAGTGGTATAACCTTATCCCTGAATCATATAAAGAGATACACCCTTTACAATGTGCTTGTAGGTCTTACATTTGCCTCTTACGAAATTGTACTCGCGAACTAAGTTGCACGCCATAAAGGTTTGTCCCATTCTCTTAATCTCTGCGAAATTTCATTCGCGTTTCTCGCGATATTGCTCGCGTAATCTTTAAAATAAAAATAGTCACTGATAATAACCTTTAGTTATGCCAATATTTCATACCTTACAGCATTTGTCACTGATAATACCTTTTCAAAAATAGTCTATTCCATGGTCTATCAAGTCGTTGGCCAACATCTCTTCCTTCAGGATCCATTAATTTGTATGCCCCATTTCCAATTATTTCTTTAATTAAGTAAGGTCCGTCCCATTTTTTCGCCAATTTTCCACCATTCTCTCGCTGATATCTCGGTGTCTCTTGCAGAACTAAATCACCAATTTGGAATTCTCGTTTTTTGACACGTTTGTTGTATTCGCGAGCTAACCTTCGCTGGTAGTTTTCCATATGCTGTAAAGTCTTCTCCCTTTTTTCTTCCAATTCATCTAGTTTATGTAAAATCATACCAGCACTTAAATTCCTTTCCCACGCTTCTCTTTTTGTTGTAGGAATAGCAACTTCTGTTGGTAATACAACTTCAACCCCATATGTTAAACAAAAGGGTGACATTCCAGTAGCCTCTCTTCTAGTGGTGTTGTAGGCACATATTGCATTATGTACTTGCTCACACCATGATTTGTGATACCCTTCTAATTTCTTTTTCAGAATATCTGCGATTGTTTTATTAGTTGCCTCAGCTTGACCATTTGCTTGTAGGTATAAAGGAGTAGATTTTCCACACTTTATCTTAAATGCATTGAGTAGTAATTCTATGTTCTGTCCTTCAAACTGTTTTCCATTATCAGACATCAACTGTGCTGGTATTCCAAATCTGTAGATGATATTCTCGAATATGAATGTGAAAATATCTTTATCACGAATATGTTGTACTGCTTTTACTTCTCCCCATTTTGTGAAATAATCTGTAGCCACAATGAGGTATCTTCTTTGTCCAGAGCCAGGCAAAAATGGTCCCACAATATCTAATCCCCATTTTCCGAAGGGCCATACACTTGTTGAGGATGATAGTGGTGCTCCTGGTGCATGTATCTTTTTTCCAAATCGCTGACATTCTTCACAACGCCTTGAATGTTGTTTCGCATCTTCATGCATGTAAGGCCAGTAATACCCTTGCATCTTCGTTTTATATGCCAAAGATCTACCTCCGCTATGATTACCAGCATCTCCACTGTGCAGCATTTTTAACACCTTTTATCCTTCCTCCCTTGTCAAACATCTTAACGATGGTCCATTAAAAGATCTGCAATATAACACCCCGTCTCTTAATTCATAATTAGTTACCTTGCTTCTTAGCTTGTGTGCCTCCAGTCTATTTCTTGGAGTTTCTCCTTTCGCCAAATAAGCAAGAAGTTCCGCTCGCCAATCTTTGTTTCTCTCTTTTGCTTCTATTTCGCCATTTTCTACAATCATCACATCTTTCTCTTCTTCTTCGTCAATTTCGACGGAATTCCTATCCACATCTTCGTCTTCTTTATTTACTGAAGGTAATAAGAGTGTTTGAATTTTTATGCATCTCGCAAGTGGGTTTGTCATCATGCTAGATATGAAGGCAAAAGCGTCCGCAAGCCGGTTATCTTTCCTTGATATGTGCCTCCATTTTATCTTTGGAATTCTCGCAGATAATTCTTCCACGAGTCTCTTGTATTTATTTAAAGAAGGTTCATTTGTTATATATTCTCCAGTTATTTGACGAATAACCAATTGAGAATCGCTTGTGATTCTAGCATTTTCCAACTTCATTTCTATTGGAAATTTCAAAGCGTGGATAACAGCCTCATATTCTGTCTCATTATTAGTGGATGTAAATTCTAACCTGAATGAGAAAGCTGTTTTTTCTCCTTCTGGTGAAATAAAAACAACTCCAATCCCATTTCCTTCTCCATTAGATGATCCATCCACTAATATCTCCCATCTATTGGGTTATGTCAATAATTCTTTTGGATCTCCATGTTCTTCTTCTGCCTCCATCATTTCTTCCACAACTTCGTCATTTTCCAAAGGAAATTCAGCTAAGAAATTTGCGATGACTTGGGATTTTGGCGAAGATAGAATTTCATATTTGGTATTGAAATGTCCTACTTGTGCATTCCATCTTTCTACTCTGCCTGACCTTTTTGAATTCTTCATTACCGATTCAATTGGCACTTTTGTTAACACCTTGACCTTATGTGCTTGAAAGTAGATACGAAGTTTGAAAGTTGCATGTACCAATGCTAGGATTAATTTCTCAATCTTTGAATAATTTTTTCTCATTGAATTGAATGTTTTACTAATATAGTAAATTGGTTTCTCTATCCCAAAGATCTACTCGCAGCAATACCGCACTTAGCGCATATGCCGTTGTCGCGAGATAAATTAATAACTCTTCTCCTGGTTCAGCTTTCTGTAAAATGGTTATATCCATTAAATGCTCTTTTATTCCTCGAAAGGCCTTCTCGCATTCATTCATGTCCATCTGAATTTTGTTCCCTTTTTGAGTATATCGAAAAAATGCTTGCATTTATCAGAGGATCGCGAGATGAATCTTCCTAATGAGGCTAACAGCCCATTCAATTTTTGCACATCTTTTACTGTAGCTGGTGTGGGCATATCGCGAATCGCTTGCACTTTTTCGGGATCAACTTGTATTCCTTCCTTTGATACAATATACCCCAGGAAATTTCCTGAAGTCACACCAAAAGTACACTTGTCAGGATTTACTTTGATATTAAATTGTCGCATTTGTTCAAAAATTTCCTTCAAGTCTTGTACATGATCTTCAGCTTCCTTGCTCTTGACTAACATATCATCTACATATACCTCCAGTGTTTTGTGGATCCACTTTGCAAATACCTTCTCCACCATTCTTTGGTATGTTGCACCAGCATTTCGTAATCCAAAGGGCATTTTTGTATAACAATATAACCCTCTTGGAGCAAAAAATGCAGTATGTTATTGATCTTCTTCAGCGAGAGGGATTTGGTTGTATCCTTTATATCCATCTAACGAAGATATTCTTGCATTTCCCGCTGCTGACTCAACCATTTGGGGAATATCTGGTAGTGGAAAACTATATTTAGGACAAGCTTTATTTAAATCGGTAAAATCTATGCAAATTCTTATTCCTTTATTCTTCTTTGGGACCACCACCATATTTGCAATCCACTCTGGATACTTGGCTTGCCTTATTATTCCTGCATCAAACATCTTCTGTAATTCTTCTTCTATCCGAGAATGGTATGTTGTTGCGATTTTTCTTATTCTTTGCTTGAACGGCCTTACATTTTTCTTGATTTCTAATTTATGACATGCTACCGATGGATCTATCCCTGGCATTTCATCCATGCTCCACGCGAAAACGTATTTGTATTCTCGCAAAATATTTATAGTTCTTTATTCCTCGTCTATCTCCATTCTAGTCCCAATTTTCAGTATTTTAGGTTCTTCTTCACTCCCAATATTTACTTCTTTTGTTGGTTCAGATTGCAGTGTAAGCGGCTTCTGGTGCAGGTGTTTTTATGACTCTCGCACGTTCATCTCCTTCTCGCGAAAATTCATTGGGTATTCCTTTTCCCTCTTTTGCTCTTATCATGTAAATTTTAAATTCTTCTTCTTTTCTTGTTTCTCTCATCAATTTACAACTTCGTCAATATCATTGAAGAATTTTTACAAGAAGTCCTATCAAAGAAGACAACCTCATTGAAGAATTTTCACGAAGAATTATCAAAAGATGCGATTTTGATAGCAATCAAATACAGATAAGTTCATATTCGTAAAATTTTACGAGAATTACATACTTCTTATACTTCTCCATATATTGAATATCTTTCCAAAAGTTGAATTTTTCTTATAATTCTTCAAGAATATCTCATATTTATTATACTTCTTCAACGAATATTTCATTTGGTGAAGGTCAAGTAATCATTATACTTCTTCATATGTTACGTAATTATTCACATATTGAATATTTCTTGTATCTCTTCATTTGGTGGATTGAGTACTTCTAATACTTTTTATATCTAACGATCAATAAGCATTTCGCCTCGACTTCTGCCTCACTTAAAATGGTTTTATGATAATTGCACTCAAAAAGACGGCTTTTTTATGGGTCTCACATGTGTGCAGGTAGGAACGAAGAGAGAATTCCTGCAACACGTTGAATGGTGGGAAGAATAACTTCCGAAATTTTGAAAAACCCACATCTTTTAACATTTTGAAAAAACCATTTTTCTAACAATCTCTAAGAAAGGAAATCAACCACTTATATCAAGGATGAGATTACTTACTTACCTTCACATCCGATTGCCAATTATGATAACACCACTCTCACGGAATCCAAAAGAAACGTCTTCCGCTCCTTGTCTTCATATTCTTGGTCTTCGGCTTCAACTATTGATGATAAACACTTGAACTTCATAAATCCTTGACAATTTGTAACCTTTTTCCTCAAAATCCTTGTCGCTTGAAACTTCATTATAGATTTTCCTTCCCCACGGCTTATTCAAAACAAAACAATAATAGATATTTCTCTTGTTTCATATATATATATATATATATATTTTTTTTTTCTTTTAGACAAGAGAAACAAAATACAAAACAAAGTGAAAAATAAAATAAACCATGGCCGTGGAAAAGTACTTTACCGCTTGATTCTTCACAACTTGTATCCCCTTGAAATCATAAACTTCAATAATTCTCACCTTTCGCTTTTCTTCGCTTTTGTAAATAAGTCTTAATACTTGGATATAGAATTACCTCATTGCATTTTAAGTCTTCAACATGTATGTAAAATCTGCTAATTGTATGTTGTTTTACTTGGATATACAAAAAATTTGCTCTTTTTCTTGTTCCATTGTTGCTTGCAAACCTTGAACCTTTTCAACTTTCCTTGTAGATTTTGATGTCGCTCCCTTGTTGTTGATGATTATGGTGTTTCTATGGACCCGTTGTTGTCGAGCAAGAGAATGGTGCTAACTGCAAATCGAACTACAAGAAGGTAGCTTTCATCTATAAACGTCACCCTCATGATTGACAAAGATTAGCACTCAAGAGATCAAAATAGTGTTGAAATTGGTGTGAAATTGGGTAGCTCACCATTCTACCCGGAATTAACGTACGGTGACACACACTCAAAAGAAGCTCTTTAGTAAAGGAAGAATTTTTGGTCGGTGCTTCTCATGATATGAAAATGGGTAGTCTCCACTAATGATTGATCAGCAACTCTAATAACGCACTTCTCTCTGCACCAAATTTGCATCACCGGCATGATTAAATCCATTATTTAACACTCTAACAAGCAAGAAATCGAACATAGTTCCCTAACATTTCCAAGTTCAATTATGTCGGTCAGAATTCTCTATGTAATCATACCTAGAAGTATGCTAGTGATTCAAAAAATCTCTAAAAGTTGAAAGTTTTATGCAAAATTTTTTTTTTTTATGCAAAAATATATGCGTAGCCACTCCCCCACACTTAAACCTTACATTGTCCTCAATGTAATTGAATCGTCCAAGTAAAGTCAAGGTGGGAAATCTTAATATGATATGGAACAACAAAAATAAACACAAAACAAAAAACAAATAAAAACAAAAGGATAAGAAATACAAAACCGGTGGGTTGCCTCCCACTAAGCGCTTGTTTTAAAGTCGACGGCCCGACATAGGTCTTGTAAGATTCACTCCCCATATACTAACAATCGGAAAATTTGGGGATCCTCCCATAGTACCTGTTTTGCAAACAATAACTCCATACAAATATTAGCACAAGAAAATAATAGTAAAGTTATAGCTCGATAGAAATTTCCCCCACACTTATTCTTGTCCACACTCGGAAGTGTATAAAGAACATAGAATTTGGGAACTTCCATGCATTCCTCTTGGCAAAACTGCATAGTATTAGCATCAAGTGTTTCCAATGGTGGATATCGAGAAACAAAGTCATTCAAAAATACTTTCGAAGCACATACATTCAAACCAATAAGAGGTAAAGGAGAAGAATTAACATGCAAAGGGTTAGACAAACCTTGCACAATTTCTTGTATTACGGTATCCTCCTCATTCTTAAAAAATTCAAGTGAACTACTTACCTCTTGTATATCGTGGTCCTCTATCAAACTTTGCAACCATTCTTCATCATTTTCTACCTTAACCAAAGTCTCGGCATCATCATAATCATTAGCAAGTTCAATTGGGTCTTCCACAAATTCAATCAATTCGGTTTCATTATCGAGCATCACCTCTTCAACATCTTCATCATCGGAATCGGGCCATTCACTAAAGTGATTTTCTTCGGTAAAAATTGTAAGATATTCTTGTGAGGGTGTTACACCGTTTACAACAATAGGAAAGTCACACCCAATCTCCTCCTTTTGAATAGGCGAAGGATCGTTATTATGATCCGGAGTTGGAATAACTTCCTCATGGTTTCAACTTTCATACACTTTTGCGGACTCATAATTTTCCCTAAGGAATTTTTTCCAAGCACTAAATGCATCTTCCTCAAGCTCTACCTTTTGAATAGGTGATTGATCATTATTAAGATCAAGGCTCGAGTAATCTACACTAGCGTCATCAAAAGTTTCCAAAGGTTGGTCCTTTTTAACACAATCATCTTCATTATCGGAATCACCATAATAAGAATCTTCATAGGTTTCATAACCTTTATCCCGACGTCGTTTAAGTTCCATATGAATGGTCCTACTAATTTCTGCGACAAGCTCTTCCGAGTCTCCATCATCTTCCAATTTGTATAACTTTTGTGCAAGTTTACGGATATTAACACGCTTACCACCGTGTATAGAGTTTCTAGATTGTATATCCTTAAAAAGTGAAGGAAAAACACGATGAAGAGGAGTATATTCCCAACTCTCCGTCTGCACATTACTAGAAAACAATGTATTAGAAGCATAATTATCCGTCCATCCTTGTAATTGTCCACTTACATACCCGTCATAAGGTTGTTGATATGCATGAGAATATCCATAAGGTTCCGTAGGATTTTGATCATAGCCAAAAGATTGATTTTGATTGTATCCTAAGGATGGTTGGAAATTGCCATGATGTTGAGTTTGAAAATCGTATTGATTGTTGAAATATGCTTGCTCTTGTCCACCATACATGGAAAATCGGTACCTGAAAAACAATTCAAAAACTAAGTTAGATATGATAAAGAATCCAACAAAGCAAGAATAAAGCAAAAAGTAAAAATAAAACAACTAAAATCATCCGATGCTCCCAGGCAACGGCGCCAAAATTTGTATGCGTGTCGTTACCACAACAAATTAATTAATACTTTACTACCTAATTAACAAGTAATATAGGGTAGTCAAGGTCGATCCCACGAGGAGCAAGAGATTCTAGTTGTAAAATTGTCACAAAAGGGGGTATTGGTTGTAAAATTTATAAAGCAAAAGAAATAAACAAAGTAATTAAAAGGAAATCAATAAGAGAGATTAGATCAAGGAATCCTTCTTCGCTGCAAAACAATGATTAAAGTTATGTTCTTTTCCACTTCTTATTAGTCACAAATTATCACCAACCGTGGGTATAGCAGCTAGATCAGTGCTAACCCCAAAATCCCTTATATCACCGGATACGGAAGTTCTCGACTACCGGATTCTATTCACCAAACCACCTAGTAGTAGATCACTCAAGATGTAATTTAGTTAAACGCATTAAGATTTATTAATTTATTAGGTTGATATTAGTAGTTAAACTCTTAGATCAAGGTCCACTTGCTAACGTTGTTTTTACACACAATTGCTCCACGGAATCCCTCTGCAAGGTCTCGTGTTTGCTACTTATGTGAAAAGTCAAGAAACGATTACGTATCCCCTAACTTACACTAGCTTTAGATTAGACTAACAAATCAATCTAGTTGTACACCTAGATAATCTATCAATCAATCATGAATGTCTTTAAGATCACTCCTATTAGTAAAAACAAACGATAATCATGTGAAAACTTCAAAGTAGATTTAAAACAAACTCAAAACATGTTAAGAACTAGGAATTCATCCTCAATCAAATTAGTTACTCATATTAAAGAGTTCACACAAAGAGAAAAGTATTGTGTGTGTAAAAGTGTGCAAAAGTATTGTAAAAGATGTGTGTAAAGAAGTGTAGAGAACTCCTTTATTTATAGGATTCAATGTTCTCCATATCTTCCAAGGAATAAAATCCCTTTCCTTTTGTAGCTCAATTTACAAATCCAAGCCTTTCTCAAATCTTCCATCTCCTCTTTCCCAATCCAAGGAAAATTCTTCATTCAATTCCAAGTCCAACTCTTCACATCCCATGAGAGAAATCCACACAAAATTCTGCAAGTTTGGCTCGCTGGAAAACTGTGTTTTTGGCCGGAAATAAGATGGAATCCGTCGCCGCCGGCCACCTGAAAATTCTCCTCCGGTCAAGGTATATTCCGTCAGTCCACCGTTAGGACTAACGGTCAAACAGGTCAAAACCGTAAGTCAAACGTTAGTCAAAAGTCAAGGGTCAAGGGTCAAGGGGCTGAGTTAGAACGAGTCAGAACCGAGTCAGTGGTTAACTCTCGGCTGACTAGTTCTGACCAAGCCACTTGCACTGAACCTTATTGTTCACGGCCAAGATGGCCATGCCAGTCCTGCTACCCAGCCATGATGGCTGTCATCTGTAACTTGCACACAACAACACCACCTCTTCTGCTAACTTAGCTGCAATTCACCAGTCATGCACAACTGCCAATTTTAATCCCAGCCATGATGGCTGGCCCTGTCTGCAACTTCTCTTTATTCATCTTAGCATTCGCCTCAACAGTATCCTCACAACCAATTGGCACCCCCTTGCCTGGCCATTTTCTCAAGCTCATGACCTGCAACTTCAACTTAAGCACTAGTTACACCTCTATCTCACCAATTTCATTCCTTCCATAATCACCAGTTCCACAAACTCCCCTGCAAAGCATTCACCAGCTGTGACACTGCCATCAAACACCACCACATGAATTCACAGCTTCCATTCTCCTTTGTGAGCTCAAACACAACTTGTCAGCCAATTCCATAACCTCCACCTGCAACAGCAAAGGCTCTTCCATTTGCACAAACCACCTGCAGTTCCATTACCACTACCATCTTGAATCTCCCTTTACTTCATTGCCATTCTTCTCAGCTGCTCAACATCAGTTCAAGCTCATTTTGTAGCTCCTGCACCAGCACTTCCCATGACACTCAACATCACCAGATCTGTACACCATTCCAAGCACCAGCAGCTTCTTTAGCTCAATCCATCTCTTCCATCTTTCGATTAACAACAACCATTCATCAGACATCTCAGATCCCCTTTTTCATCTTCATAACTGCTTCTCAACAAAAACACACAGGTCCCAATTTCCATTCAATTCAACCAAACTCCTTGCTTCATAGTAGCTTCTTCTCAAACCCAGATTCAATCCACATCTTTCCATGGAAGTCAGATTCGATCCAACCATATTTCAACATCAAACCCATTCAATCCATTGCTCAATGACTGAATCTCAAAACCCATTCAATCGCTTCTCTGTATTCCATTTGCTTCTCGATTCCAAACCCTAAATCGCCTAATTCTCTGTAATTTGGGCAGTAAACCCATCTCTTTCTGGACCATATCTCCTCAGTTGAACTCGTGCCTCAGATACCACCAATCTCTCCATTTCTTCCATGAATTCCACACGACAATTTCAGCTTGTTATTCTCTCAATTTTTCGGTCTCTCGATTTCAACAGCAAAGATACTGCTTTTTCTTGGTCTCTGTTTCAGGCGTACCAAGTGAATGAGATCGAGTCTAGGTTTAGGTCAATATAGTTGGGTCTTGGATCCGGGTTCGGATCTAGATGGGTACGCCCCATGGGTGTGGGTATATGGGTCAGATTCAGACACCCCACTAATTAGCAACCCTACAGGATATTTACACCTACTCATAATGATAAGGGACACCCAGATGGCACCCCTTAACCACAGCTAGACTATATTTAGTGCTCCCCCAAATCAGAGACGCCCCTTAACATTGACTGGTCTCCAGATAGTGTCCGCCCCTAAAATGACCTTTTTGCCCTTTTAGATCAAATTGAATGATTTCTTCTCCTTTTCCTCCGTGCGACTCCAGAGTACCTAATAACTCAAAAACACACGTAAAATACATAATTTACAAGAAAAATAGCAAAGAAAGCATAAACTCTTAGATAGTAAATTAGGTGTATTCTACACCTATCAGCACCCTAAGTGGGATTTTCTTCGGGCCGAGTGCATCATAGTCAAGACTTGCCAAGAATATCCAGGGTAGTTTCATACGCCCCGGGCACTCTTGGCTCAACCGTGTACCTCGACGCCTTGATCATACTTTGCACTCCTTAGGAGAGTCCTTATTACCTTAGTCGCCAAACTTAAGTCATATGCTCAAGTTGAGAATCCAAGGTGCCTCTCCTGGATGGGCTTTCATTGACCCCAAATATCCATGACTCAGGTTCCAGCAGCGGTATAACCTTATCCCTGAGCCATGTAACAGATACCCCCTTCCATGACGTAATTTAGGTCTTACATTTGCCTCTTGCAAAATTTTATTCGCGAACTAGGGTGTACGCCATAAAGGTTCGTCCCATTCTAAGGATTATTCTATTTTTTCTTTTGCATTTAAGCTCTGTTGTAATTTCTCAATCCCATTTTTTTCTTAAATTGTTTTGTACGAATGTACAATAGAGTTACAAAACAAATTCTTCGCCTTCGCTCCAACTTCTATGACAAATGTTTCTCCTCATTTTGTTGTATTTACTCTGCGAATTTCTGGTGGTGGTGGTAAGAGTTGAGATTGAGGGTGCCCTATTAGAAAATGATTTAATTTTCCTTAATCTATTATCTTGAGAATGATCCTTTTTATATTCATGCAGTTATTTGTTGAATGCCCATGAAAATGATGGTAAGAGAAAAATTCTTGACTTCGATGATTTGGAAGAGGTTCTTTTCCCATGTTCCAGGGTGCTGGTATGTTCTCCATCAAGATTATAGCTTCCCAAAAAATTTCCACACTAGCATTCAAAGGTGGCATCTTGATCTCTTCCCATATTATCTTTTGACTTCCTTGAAACAACACTAGTATCCCTGTCACAACCATACAAACTCATTCAAACTCATCAACGACATAACTTAGCCATACCCAGTTCATTCTCCATATTATTTTTCAAGGAAACAAAACTAAAACATCAGAAATAAAATAACATTGTAAGAACAGAATTGTACTCGTTGTTGCATATATCAAGACCTGGATAATTTTAGGGTTTCTAGTAGCAATTAATTCAGCAGTTGTGCTACAGTGACCCTTTCATTCACAAATGGAAGGAATGTATGGGTTAAATGGATGGTCCTATAAAGAAATGGGAAATTGCAAGATAAGACTTCTCATCAGAACACCATTTAAATCAAAGTTGAGGTAGGACCATTTAGGCTAGCCAGAATGTTGTTACCAAAGAGATGGTGTAGTGCAACAACATAAGGTGGTTAAAATAGAGTTGAACCATCATACAGACTGGATCATAAAGTTTGGCTAGAAAAAATCCAACCATAAAAGTTCATATTTTCTCTGTTCAGGTTAAAGGTTCTCTTAAATCAAGAATTTTTCAGCAACAAGTCAGTAACTACTCGTAGATGCCAATATTATAATCACAAAGCAATAAATTCCATGTGACATAACGCATGCACTTTGATTTAGGTCCCACTGATATTACTATATTTTTCATTGAACATCACATACCAAATAATATTTTTTAGTTGAAGGAAAAACAAAAATATTTCTAGCCACTTAATAATTTCTTTTATCATGTTGATGAATTTCGACTCGATAGATATCAACACCCAACGAATTATGAGTTGTTACTGATCTCGTAATCAAATCTCATGAAAAATCTATCTAAATTGGTAATTACTGAGTCTAACTCTAGATTTAATTGCAACATACAATAAATAGAATTGACATGACATGAGAGAGAACCAGAACCAAAGATGGGCCACTGTTATGAAGACATATTTATAACAAAATGCAGTTATAGTGAAATCAAGAACCAAAAACAAGAGAAAACTAAAATGGACCACTTCTCGTTATCTAATCAACAAGAGAGACATGTAGAGAAATGAGAGAAAGAGAGAGAGAGCATTTATATTCATGGACTCATGGAGATGAAAATGGTTGTATTATAGGCTAAGGGCAGCCATACCTAAATTAGCGAGTATGAATGAATGCACATCTATCAAATCTAAATCATGTGCATGACTACTAAATAATGTTGTGTTTCCCACCAATTAGAAACTCTAGTGGCTCTGCAAAACTCAAATTTGGTAGTTCCCATCACTCTTATGGGACTTGAATGCACCCATCATGCCTATGAATTTTGGATAAAATTATTTGGTTTTCTCTTGCACCATACATTGCTTGTAAAATATTAGAGCAGCTAATAAAGGTGGGAAAATTGACAAGTAAACAATGAAATGAAGTGATTTTAGAACCTTAAACTAGATCTAGTATAAAATCCAGCATTGATATAAGTGCCTCCACCCAAGACCCTAGATCTTGTGTTAAAATCCCCACCAGTTGATACAAAATCTTGAGATGCAGATGTTGGTGAAGTGTCTGTCAATGCTAAAGCATCATTAGTACCCTGTCAGAACCATACAAACTCATCAGCGACATAACTCAGCCATACCATGTTCATTCTATTGTTGTTCAAGGAAACAAAACAAAAATATCAGAAATCAAATAACACCTCTTCTGGATCCACAAGTTCCGAGAATACACTGTAAGTGTCTTTCCTGCATAATTTTTTTTAAAGAAAACTATTAACAATCACTTAAAGATTCTATACATCATTAAGTGGGAAAATAAAAACAAAAGTAAGGCCGAATCTTTATGCATCACATCAGATACCACCAATTCCTGCTCCTATAACTCTAGATCAACTCCATTATCTTCATATCCATGTAAATCTAACTATGTACTAAAATCGGGTAAGACTCAATCTCCTTAACCTATTAGAACTTCCATTCATACTTCAATCACCTCCAGTGATCTACAAAATCAACACCAGCAAGGCTATAATTCTTCTTATCTTGATTTCTCGGCATCATAATAAGCCCATCTACGATTCCATCATAACATCTCCTTTTCTCTCTTCTTCAAAATCGAACCATAATAGAACCCTAGTTCTTGGATTTTAATTTCTATCCAAAACCCATCTGATTTATCCACCTTGCTATATATATCAAACTCAAATCGAACCCAATCTTCCCGATGACGACCATTAGGTTTTGAGTTTAAGGATTCTGCAAACAAAAAGATCTCTAAGGATTTGAAAGAAAATATGGCAAAGGATTTTAGGGTGTATGATGTTGATGATAATGATGGTGGTGGTAGCAGAAAGGGGAAGAACGAACTTCAATATTAAGGTTTCATCAGGGTTTCACAGGGGGGGAGCGAGGAAGAGGAGAAAGAGGTAGAGAAAGAATGAGTGGTGATCGATAACAACAATAGAGATAAGATAACCCGGGTCAGACTTTCCAATATATGAATGAGCTGAATAATGAGTCATCTTTAAAGTGTAGGCAACCACACTAGTTTCTCGCACACGTACTAGTGGGTTTAGTTGCGAATCGCAACTGAATCAAACAATTGCGAGTTTTGTAACTATTTCAAATTGTTGCGAATATTTTGTAACTAAAATTAGCAACAGAAAATTCGCAACAGCTGATAAACTGTTGTTAATCTGAGTTGCTAGTCCCAATATTTGGTGTAGTGTATATTTCAAATGTCTTATCAGATATATGTGCCTTTACGTTTGTGAATTGTGGTCTTATCTCATATATGCTCAAAATTTAAGTCTATTTTGTCTTTATGCATATATTGATAAAAGATAGAATGAACGTTTTGAGAAATTCTGCAGTATTGATCTTTTCATGATCCACTATTATGTGAAAGTACTGTATCTACTCCTTAAGTTTTCTTATGTTGAGTGATTTCCGGCTAAACTAATCAATAAGATCTTCTCGTGGTTAATTTACTCGAGGTTTTACTGGATACAAATCTATGTGATTTGTTAATGTCCAAACAAATCTTTCTTTTCTCGTAAAAATAAGGTCACGCATGTTGTTCGCTTGGGAATGACATCAAATGGAGGAGAGTTCTAAAATGAACTTGTGCTTAATTGCCAAATATTTTTGGGGAGAGCGGTTGTAGAATTTAAGGGGTTAATTGTTGTTGATGGTGGATTTTCATTTAAGGCTAAAATTGTAAAAGCCAAAAAATTATGCGCTAACATCTTGTAAAAGATAAAGCCATCAATAAGTGATGAAAACTTCTTCACTTTACTAATTCACCTAGAATGAAGCATGTGGCAACAATCCCAGTCTGTGAATTAAATACAGTATTATTAATTAATGCATAACCAGCCTTGTATTTCCTGTACTCATTATCAGTGCGGCATGACGACTGAGTGTTGTTCTCAGCCGAGCAACATGAACCTCCAAGCATTATAATGAAGCATGTACGAAATACCCGTAAAGGATGCAACTCTCGGTGTGCTATGCTATCCCGATTGAGAATATTACTCTCGGTGGCTATACTAGCCCGATTGAGCATATTCAAATCAGGACTGACCATGTCAGTCTTAGAAACGATCACGACCATATAACTTCACCAGCATGAATTGGATATCTCAGATCGGATCCATGACCCCAAGCAGGTATTTGAATATTCACTACCGAACCAACGCGGGCCCCATATGGTCGGCCTCCCCGAAAGATTGGCATAACTTGCCAAAACGTCCAAGCCAGAGCAGTATGGACGGAAAGCCCTAAATTAGGGTTTGCGGCACATTACATGTGTCGCAAAACAGTCTCAACCATCCATATTCACAGGTATAGATGGAGGGTGTAGATGTAGATTCAAAGGGCCAGAGCATGTCAACACAATCATCGTGGGCCCTCCTACATACCTGACCGATCATTCAGGACCAACCATGGTTGGTCATCCCAATTCATGTGCCCGAACAGAGCATGACGCACGGTCGTGAAACCCAAAATTAGGGTTTCGAACATCACGAGCGTCCATTTTCTCCGGCACAAATAAAGGGTCCAAGATTAGATTAAGCAGGTCCGGTCATACCTACATGACCACCGTGGGGCCATCTATCCCCTCACCTGATCGGCCAAGGCATACCATGCCTGGTTATCCCAAATCGGACGCCCAAACTAACGTGGTCACACTTCCCAATTGCAAACTAATCTCGACCACTCAAATTCTCCGGAAAATTTAAGTGGCTTAGATCATGTTTTCATGGGACAGTCAGGTATAGGCGTGAACACCAGCCTACCACCTACATGCCAGACCAATCGTCCAAGACCGACCAAGATTGGTCGTCTTGGAACGCGCGCCCGAAGTTGGCACGATGTGCGCCTTTTGCGGCACCAGTTTTTTGTCGCAAATTGATCTCGACTACTCAACTTTTCCAGACGAATTTAGTGGCCCAGATCACACTTTCGTGAGACAATGGGGTATGGGCGCCTATACCGTCATGCCATCTACATGCATGTATGATCGGCTAACCAAAATCATATCCCAAGCTTGGATTCGATCAGGCTGAAGAGTGGTGCTTTCCCACCTCCTCCAAAACCCTAATTTCACCAACGGTCGCATATGAGTGTGTCAATGATCATCTCGTCCGTCCAACTTCACCGGCTTGGTTATACATCCCTGGTCAGGAGTTGCTTGCCCAACCTATGAACCATCACATCTGTCACCCTACCACACCATGTGGTCGGTCAAGGAAGGACTTGCTTGCCCAACCTCCGAACCATCACATGAAGTAGTATGGATATGAGGCTACTTTTAGATGCTCAAACATCGATGTTTCATACATACTGGATACACTCGATGAAGTACCTTCATAGAATGCGCACAATACTTCACAAGTATCAACTTCCTAAATAACGTAGTTATTTAATCTAGCATTACATGCTACTTTATGTGGGTCCCACGATCCACACGCTCGAGACATCAATCATGTCACAAACTGGGGGATACATATTGGGGTATTGGTATGGCGGTTTACAGCGTGCAGCGCACAATGCGCCATCACAAGAACGTGTCAGGAAGTCATGGACGGTTAGTGATGATGGGAGAAGTGGGCAAGACTGGTCGTGTGACACTAACACATTACTCCACCACTTCCCACGAGATACGAGGGTTAGGATAAAAGACTTGTATAAATATGTTCTCCATCCTATTTTTCAAAAAAGACAAGACAACAGAACAAGTGTTGATATAATCGTATTTAAACACCGAAACTGATAGCTTACATCCTGCAAGCCAGTTCAGTTTTCTGATACAAGTCATACATAGCCAACACCTTCACATTATCAACACCTTATTCGCTTCCCTCTCTAAGATCAACCCCACCTCCTTCACTTTGTGACCGAAACAAGTTCGGAATGGCCATTTTTTGGTTTAGGACGGATTTGCACAGATTGATTTCTCGAATCTACAAGCACTCACCGCGCAGTGTATTTATTTAAGGTTTAGATTCATTCCTCATCCACACACCCCAAATTACCAAAACCGGAAGGAATAGTTTTCACCCATAAACAATTGGCGACCACAGCGGGAGGTTGATCTCTCGGTTGCAAAAAATTGAATTCTCAATTTTTCGGTTTTCATCTCGCGATGTATCCTCACCCGGAAACCACCGGTGGTTCAGATATTGTGGGAAGTATAGCTAGAATGCTGTAGGATGTCTTGTCATATCAAGTCGGTGTCTCTAGAAGACAGAGCGAAACATTCCGCCTTTTGAAAGATATAACATCACAATTACAAGAAGGGTCGATAGTAGAGCTGGAAAACGGGAAGGTCGGGGCTTGCTTGTTACGGGTTACACGGGTTCGGATTAATACGATCCAAAACCCGCGGGTCGATATTCTTCACGGGTGGTCATTTCTTCAACCCGCGCCCGTAACGGGTAAAGCTTGCGGGTTCACGGGTTACCCGACTTGTTTAATTAAAATCAAAATTAAAGCTTTCTTCCCTTTTTATGCATTCTACAATACAATTACAATCAAAATCACAATCTCTTCCAATTCCTCCCTTCAATTCACCAAAAAAAAAATCACCAATATTGAATAGAAAATTTGTGAGACTAAATAGTTAATTCAAATCCTTTTCGCTAGAAAAATATGTTAAAAAAAATGCAACCTTAACAAGTAACAACTAAAGGAAGAATAATTGGAATTCGAACAGGATACCAAATGCCAGTGTCACTAGTACTACAAATTCAGTATAAGCACAATCAACCATTAATTAGAAAAGTAAACCACTAATTAGCAAAGTAAACTCCATTGTTGTTCATTAACAAGATTTAACAAAAAGTCCCCTCAATCTATTCAGAAGCCATAGGAACTGCAGTGAGATCTCTTTCCTCTTTTAGCTTGTTAAGACGTTTCTCCAACCTTCGGATCTCCAAATCCTTTTTTTTCTTTCCGGTTGTATACTTAATACTTTCATCTCTTCGTCATGGTCCATCTTTAATTTTTTTAGATCTCTCTTCATATGGTTCCTTAGCCTCTGTCATCTACCTCCACTGTTCACCAGCAGCGTGAGAAACATCCAGCAGCGAGAGAAACATCAGCCATCTTCTTCTTGCCAGGGTAGGTTTCCATAAAATCATGTCGGAACACCAATATGGGGAGAAGAAAGAAAAGAAAGAGGGAGAAGAAATGGAAATATATCTATATGTTAGGGTTTTTGATGTTTTTATACCTTAAACGTAGGGATAGGATTAACCCTAGATAATCCAACGGTGAAAATTAAATGTAGTATTATTGTACACGGGTTAACTGGTTTACCCGCGGGTTTACGGGACGGGCACGGGTTAACCCATTTTCTCACGGGCCACCATTTCTATAACCCGAACCCGGCTTGTTTATAACCAAGTCAAGCCGGGTTCGGGTTTTTACGGGCCGTGTACGGGTTTATCCGCGGGTTTTGGCTTGATTGCCAGCTCTAGTCGACATACATCTACTCAGACAGTGCGAGAAACGCTGGATCCTTAGCCAGTGGTCACACCTTTACCAGTGGAGAAGCAAAAAGAGCGCGTAATCGCAGGAGACTCAGGAAAGATGAACAACATGGTCCAGCCAAGAATGAAGACTTGAGGCAACTCCACAGAAGAAAGGACTTGTCCGGAGTACCACAACGTCTGCAGGATAATGAAAGGGAGCATGCAGCTTACGGATCCCTGCTAGAAGATTTATATATCAAGACTCTAGTTGAAGCCCAGAAGACTGTCCAATACGCATCGACCTTTCAACCAAGTGAAGAAATGCTTGAGGAAGGAGAGATCAATCAATAAATACGTGAATACAGAGGATGGGAGCGTTCAATTCGATCACTCAGCAGTGATAATACGACACCTTCCACACCCCTTTACCCAGGCAAGCGATCCACGGATATGATGGCACTCTCAAATCTTCCAACTTCATCTTCAAAACATGCTCCACATCAAAGCCATGTAAAGACATCACAACGCCCACTAACACACGAAAAGCTAGACTCAAAGTACCTACACTTTCCCTTCCAAATAAAAAATATTTTGGAGTTGCTGGAGGCGTGGGTGCGAAACGGAAAGGTGGAGCTACCTCCAGTATGGCGTCCACCCACGGATCAATAAGTAATGGACCCGAGGTATTGTCATTTCCACCGGTTCCTTCACCACCCCACCAGTGAATGCAACGCTTTGAAGCGCATTGTTCAGGAGAAACTTGATTCAGAGGGATAAATTTCCTTCTCTGAGAAATTAATGCGGACGACTTCCTTGGAGGGGCTACTTCGGTTTGATACAAGTGATGTCTCAAAAGCAAGTAAGTTATATCCAACAATCTTACAAGAAAGATAGTTTTAGAATTCACTAGGGACTTAGCATCCCGCGCGTGGAAAAAAAGAGGCTTAATAATCAAACGCTATGTTTGTTTCCTTTCATACTTTCCTTTTACGCGACATTTGCAATTTCATATGATATGTACAATCATTCATGATAAATATGCAAATTACATTTAAAATAATCCCTTTCAGAAAAGTCGATTCACAAAACTATCTCAAAATAAACCAATTCAATTATCTATTAATTTAAAACCGGAAGTCAAATTGTGAAAGGAAATCCTCACTATCACTCAAAAAAAAAAATGGGGGAGAAGAGCATCTAAAAGAAAATACAAATAAGTTGCGTGAATCCTTCAAGTAAATTCCTTCAATAGCAACTCGTCTTTCTGTGTAAGAGCGACTTTCATTTTCTGAAGAACGGCATGTTCCAGCTTCAACTTATTAGATAACCTTTTAATCTTCTCTTCCTGGAGAGTAACACAGTCTGCAGAAGGGACTTCATCTTGTAGTTTCTGGATCTCCTGAATCTCGGAGAAACCTTTGAAGAACCAAGGAGCATTGAAGTCATATTGCACAAACACATCTCGATGGAACTTCCAGTCTTCAATCATCTCCTCATAAACTGTTCAACCAGTCGTGACACTCATCTCATGGATATAAAATAAAGCTTCTTGGACGTGATTGACCAAGGCAAGGTAACTTTTGAGCTTCGTAGTGGTACCAATGTGGTTGTGCTTCTCCCATATCACCTTGTACAACCTTTCGAACTTAGCTGGCACACTGAATCCTCCAACCAACACATGACCTGGATAAGTAGTAGTGAAAGGAGGATCGAACAAATCCCCATGCTGCATTACCAATACTTCACCGATTGCAGGAGCCTTGTCAGTTGCAGGAGGCCTTTCAGAAGAAGTCACCACAGCTTGATTGATCGGAACTTGTTCATAACATTCTTCAAGGGGAGTCATCTCAACAATAGCATATGTTTCCTCTCCTACATTTATACTAATATCTACTTCGCTTTGGGTACTAATTTCCATCACCACAACATCAACAAGATCACTTATGGAGGCCTTATCCAGCCGAGCTTGCGTCATCTCTGTCATTGTCTGGTGAAGGAGCGGTTTCGGTTTCACTAGACTTCTCAGCATGAAGATCAGTGTCACCAGACTTCTCAACACGAAGGCCAATATCACCGGACTTTTCGTCCGGAATACGTGCCAACCTTGTGAAAACATTCTCTTTCGGAATTCCCTGAATTCAAGCAAGGATCACTCTTAGAATAAATTACTATGGATAAATAAAGGAGTCGACGGAAAGAGATTTAAATACCTGCATATTGGAGGAATTCGGGATCACCGAATCGCATGCCTGCCTTTTGGATCTCCCTCCTGCTTGGGGACTACAGTCATCATCTCTGGTCCGTTTTCCTGGGAGTGGTTTCAACCGGAAATACTTCTTCAAGATGTTAGAGGATAGATCACCATGGGAATTTGTCACAACATCCTCTGAGAACTTCTGAAAAGCCAACAGTTGCTTCCTCCAAAATTCCTTATACTGATCGGTTACCACTGGATTTCTCCCAATAGGACAGAAAGGAAGACTCAGCTGTTCTAAAAACATGCCAGCATTAAGAATATCCGGGAGAAGTTCTTTTGGAGCCTCTGATGGATGGATTAATGGAACACCCTGGTCAAATCCCATTTGACGAGCAACCCTGTCAATATTGTACGGAGTCACAGTAAATGCTTCGTTGAATAGAGACGGGACATATCCCGGGATGCATCTATGTAGATAAACAAGTTCTCCAAATCTCATAATCTTAACATCGGTATGCAATGCAGCATTAATACCCTCAGAAGCAATAGCAAAGGTCTTCGGTTGAACAATGGAAGAATGGATCGTCCCCCATGGACGGAAATCTACGGAAGACACATTGTCAAAGATGTTCACGAATTTCGCACCGGTTCTGGGATGCCTCCTATGCCAACAGAGTATTCTCGATCCGCCATACAAAATGCTGAGCGAGGTTTCAGGAGCATAGCTTTTGAAATGTTCCCATAAGAATGCCTGAAGAAAAGCGAAGTGAACGTGCGACTCCACCTTCTTGTACCCGTTGGAAACATGCATGTCCATTGCTAAGACGTCCAGATGAGAATACAACGATCCAAGGAACAAGGCACCTAGGGGAAGAACTTCACCTTTTTCTAGATTTAAAGAAATCCTAACGAGGTCACCTCTTATGGTCTTCTTTCCAGAATCGTCGTCAAATATGTCTCTGGATAGCCATAAAGACAGCAACACAATCACGCTGAGCTCGTTTTCCAACTCATGATCTGGTTCTGGGTCTGCAGGAGACCACTCCAACACCTACCAGGTATAAAAGCATCTCGTATATTTTTTCTCCTCCTTGTCCAGACTGTCGAATCCTGCCACCTTTTGAAGTATAGTGTCATAATTACGTTGTTCCGTGTCAGAAAGCTCGTAACAAAGACTTACGGCGACTGGCAGGTTCATTAATGCAGCTACGATCTCTAGAGTAATAGTCATCTCTCCCCATCTAGATATAGCTGTATGAGTAGAAGGGCGCCACCGAGAAATGAAGGTAATCAAACCCGCAACATCTTTCTTAATTTCAAGAGAAGCTGATGCCATGACCGCATTAAGGATTTGCGCTTTGGTAAAATTATATTTAACATCCTTATTATTCAACATGCGTCTCATCCATCCTTCATAAGAACCTAGTGGAGTATGGAAAATCTTGAAGTCGATAGGAGAAGGCGGATATTCGTTTCTCCGGAGACAAAATCTCATCACAAGTGCTGAAGAAGAAGATGGATCAGCTTCCATATTTTCTGAACCGGAGAGCAGGACTATCTTGTGAGAAGGATGTCTCCTAATATTTGGAAAAGGCAAGGTGAACAACTCATTATCGATGTTCGGAATATTTTTGAAGCTGTCAACACTTCCTGACTTGGCGCCAGCATTATCTCCGGAATACATCTCAACAGGAATTCTTTTTTTCATTCCACAATGAAATAAAAGACAGGACATAGAACTCGTATAAAAAACGCATGATATGTGTAGTCACACACGACATGACACAACTCACGTTGGAATGCACAAAGCTAGGATAGGGTCCAAACACCGGTATTTCTCAAGTTTCAAGTCCGGTGTTAATCAAGTTTCAAGTCTGGTATTGCTCAAGTTTCAAGTCCGGTATTGCCCAAGTTTCAAGTCTGGTATTGCTCAAGTTTCAAGTCCAGTATTGGTTTCAAGTCCGGTATTGCCCAAGTTTCAAGTCTAATATTGCTCAAGTTTCAAGTCCGGTATTGCCCAAGTTTCAAGTATGGTATTTCTCAAGTTTCAAGTTCGGTGTTGGTTCATGGAACAAGGCTAGTATAAGGTCGACTTTCGGTCAAGCATATGTGGGTAGGACCCACGTTCGAATCAAACGCACATGGTGGGGACACATTCATGTGCACGTATTATAACACGGTTTTCTTATATTTATGGGAATTATGTTTACGAAGTTCAAGCCAAAAATTTCTTTCCAAGCTACAACCTAAGAAGCTAGTTTTGCATGCAACAACGGAAGAAGAAGCAAAAACGACATATTCACGGACTCACGGAACTAAACCATCCTAACAAAATATGGGCGGTTTTACTATCAATCTTGATGGGAAAGCTAAGCATGATGTATCTTACAAAAGGTTTTTACCTAAGAAATTAGGGTTTTTCCTATAAAAAAAAGAGAGAGAGAGAGAAACCGAAACTTACCTTGGCGCGGACGGACGGACGACAGCGGGTGACGACGGAAACTCCGGCAGCAGCAACATCAATGACATCGGCACGAGTGGCAGTGGTAGTCGCGGACGGGAGCTGCCAAACAAACAAAAAATCGTGAGAAAAAGAAAAAGGGGTTGGTCTCTTTTATAGACAAAAATTAGAAGAATCCCAATAGAACAAGGATTTCTCTTTTTATTGGATTTCTCTTTTAGTTCTGTAGTTGCAGGAATTCCTACACTACACCCCTCACAAGAATTCATAATAATCAACACATATTTGAAGATTAAGAACAACACATTTATTGATTAATTCTCAGAAATATTATAGGAAAGGGAGGAAATCAAGAATACAACTGCCCACAAGAACTTTCTCTCTCCTAAAAACTTTCTCAACACTCAAAAATTGATATCTCTTTTCTGAGTCTATTGGTTCTTTTTATATAGGGTAGTTACATTGTGGATGACAACTAAGCTGTCCTTTAATTTCGGATCTGACTCGCGATATTCTCGTAGTAGTTGTAGTGTTAATCCATGCAGGCGTTTGTAATCTTCGCAGCATCATCACTTTCTTCTCATGTTTCAGTTACCGTCATCTGCTACGTCATTCTTTCAATCATTCTGCGACACTCGCAGTGCGTTGTTGAAGAGCTCGCAGAAATGTTGTTGTAAATCTCGCAGGAGTATTACTGTGGCGATATTCTGATCCTACATCTTGCCTCTTCTCATGCCTTTTCTGCGAAGGGGAAAAGATCATGGGAATTGAAACTTTTTAATATGCCGCTGCTGTTTATCTTTTGTTCTTTCTTTTGTTCTGACACGTTTCTGCATTCTTCGCCAAATTTATTACACGTATCTTTTCATTAATTCAATTTCTGACACGTATTTTTCAACCGCTGCGCTTCAACCGTTCACGTCTTTTCTTTGCATTGAATGCACTTATCTTCTCGAGAATTTTTTCCCTCTATATATATCTTCTTCATTCTTCTCTTTTCTTCTTTTTACCTTCTTATTCCTTCTCTCTGCAATTTTACCGTTCTTCCGTAAATTTCGCATCTGCTACTGTTGTAATTTTTGTTTTGATCTACTATTATTTTCTTCATTCTCATACTAAGAGTGGCTCCTGCTTGTCGTAAAAATCTCGTCGCCTTCGAGAAAATGTGAAAGAAGCTTCAGGACAAAGGTTGTGCTTTATCTACCATCCCTGGTCAAAACCCTAAATCTGAACTCTCTATTAAATTATTTTTTGATCATTCGTATAATCGCGAGAAAATCATAGTTGTTGTAAGACCAGAATATCGCCATGACATTACTCTTGCGAGATTAACAACATTTCTGCGAACATCACCGCGAGTTCTTCAATAACACTTCGCGAGTTTCACAGAAATGATTTGAAGAATGACGTAATAGCCGACGAATGAAGAAACACGGGAAGAGCGTCATTATCCTGCGATGGTTACAACGCTTGCAAGAATGGATATTATAACTACTGCGATAATATCGCAAGTCAGATCCGAAATTAAAGGACAGATTAGTGTCATTCCATCTACAAGCATGTATGATCGGCCGCCAAAATCGTATGCCAAGCTTGGGTTCGATCAGATGAGTGGTGCTGCAGCACCTTCTCCAAAACCCTAATTTCACCAACGGTCGCAAATGAGTGTCTCAAAGATCATCTCGTCCGTCCAACTTCACTGGCTTGGTTATACAGCTTGGTCATGTGTTAATTGGTCAGTGAGGCGTCATGGTGATCACCATATATCACCCTACCACACCATGTGGTCGGTCAAGGAAGGACTTGATTTCTCTACCTCCGAACCATCACATGAAGTAGTCTGGATATGAGGCTACTTTGATACGCTCAAACATTGATGTTTCATACATGTTGGATACACTGATGCAGCATCATAGAATGCGCACGATACTTCACAGTATCAACTTCCTAAATAACGTAGTTATTTAATCTAGCATTACATGCTACTTCTGTGGGTCCCAGATCCACACGCCGAGACATCAATCATGTCACAAACTAGGGGATATATACTGGGGTATTTGTATGTCATTTTACGTCGTGCGCCGCACAACACGCCATCACAAGAACGTGTCGAAGTCATGGACGGTTAGTGATGATGGGAGAAGTGGGAGACTGGTCGTGTGACACTAACACATTACTCCACTACTCCATCATTCCACTTTCTCCACTTCCCACGAGATAAGAGGTTAGGCTAAAAGACTTGTATAAATTGGTTCTCTATCCTATTTTTCAAACAGACAAGACAACAAGAGGCAAGTGTTGATACAACGTATTCAAACACCGGAGCCGATAGCTTACATCCCGCAAGCGATGTCAAATCTTTCCGATACAAGTCATGCACAGCCAACACCTTCACATTCTCAACACCTTCTTTGCTTTCCTCCCTAAGACTCAACCCCATCTCCTTCACTTTGTGACCGTAAAACAAGTCGGAACGACCATTTCTTGGTTTAGGCGGATTGCACGATCTGATTTCTCGAATCTACAAGCACTCACCATGCAGTGCATTTTTTAGGTTTAGATTCATTCCTCATCCACACACCCTCAAATTACCAAACCAGAAGCAGGAATAGTTTCACCCATAAACAGTAGTCGCAGAAAATCCGAAAAGGATTGATCGACGGTCTGGTTTTTCATTCAAAGATCTTAATGTTGGACCCGATCCTAACCTATATAAGGGAATCCAAAGTAGAACTAATCCTAACTTATATTGGGAGTCGAGGTAGAACCAGGTTCATTTACCTATGTTGGGATTGAAGGTATGATCGATACACGAACTTAGCGTTAGGTATCATGGTAGAATCATCTAGAATAGGCAAGCCGATTTATATAAGTCACACGTAAACTTTAGGGTTTGTGCTTGACTTGGAAGTTGGAGTTTGTGAAATAAAGAAGTTCCAAAGATGTCGACATGGCAGATGTAGTTTGAACTGATTGCTAGAAATTTTATTTCTTAATTGTTGAAAGATATTCCTTGATACTCAAAGTGAGATCCCAAGCCGAGAAAAAAGTTTAAAACTTTTTTTGAGATTTTTTGAATTTAATATTTTTTTGCAAACATATTCTCTGGAAATTAATATGTTTTTATTTGTTTAGCCATGACAAAAAAAAACATATGTTTTGTTTGCGACAAATCAAGACCGAATATATATATTGGATTAAGTGCTTCAGATAATAATCCCATGGAGATTCACTCCTATCACAGGTTCGGGTATTGGTTCTAATTTGTAAAGTCGAATTTGAGGTGCTTTATTGCATATCTTAAGAATATCTTGATTCACAGGGGTTCCTTGGTGTCACAGCTACCCTGAGTGTATAAATGAGTAGAGAGTTTGTTCTTCTTACAAACTTATCTTGAGGCTAAGGCAAACTTCATTTTTGTTGTTTTCAGTGACAGCCAGCCAATAGTATTCTCGTATTATTATCTTGGTGAGGAGAGTAACCTAATTAGGAGAAATATTTTACGTCCGCTAGTTTAAAGGCTTTTTGGGATCAAGAAGCGTCTACTAGTATCGTTGGTGGGAAACTAGAATTGCATTGTTATTTTAGTTTTAGATTATTGATTTGATTAACTAAATGTGGTTAGCTCTTGATTTGCACCTAGTTTAATTATTCTTCGATCCTTCCTTTCGACATAAGGTTACTCAAACAAGATCAAGAGTTTAACATTGACTTATGATCATCCATCGTTAATGACTCATGTTCGTGCATGACCGATCGGTTAGGATCAAGTTTGTTATTGTGAGGGTACAAAAGACTATTGAAGGTTGAAGACAAAAATATTTTTCTTATATTGGTTTTATATCTTCGTTATTTTCTTCATGCACAAACTTAATCGGTTGGGATCCGAATATATCTAGTTTATCTTTTGATAGACTAATTGTTGACTAGTTGTATTTATATCGACAAACTATCATTTGGAAGTATCGTTCAGATCTCAATATGGT